>QNTS01009106.1:10922-39924 GCA_003317085.1 Hucho hucho | reverse complement strand
GCATATTATAACTGACATATATATATATATAGACCCAGTGACTGACACAGAGCTGGCCCTCAGTAGTAAAGGCTATTATAACTGACTGCATAAATGGAAATTAAAGGAAAAGGGAAGAAAGGAGTGGCTGAAAATACCTCTGAAAGGAGGTCTGTGAAACAGCCAATTGTAGCTGGGAACTGTTGTTGACTGCTTCACCAGTTCGGTGGGCTCGTTAGCCTTCCTCACCACTTCTGTGGGCTCATTAGCCTCCCTCACCACTTCTGTGGGCTCATTAGCCTTCCTCACCACTTCTGTGGGCTCATTAGCCTTCCTCACCACTTCTGTGGGCTCATTAGCCTTCCTCACCACTTCTGTGGGCTCATTAGCCTTCTTCCGATGTGGAACGATCCCCTGGGCTCTCAACTGGGCCTGACACTCATGAGCACTGTAAAACTCAGACAGCTGAGCGATCACCAACTTATTAACTAACGTTATAGCTATTCTAAACCAGAGCACAGACCTCCTTTGATACAAGGGCATAGCTACGAATAATAACACGAATAATTAATGAATTAGGATACAGGTAAATATAAATGGGAGTATGCAGACACTCCCACGATGTCAATAGAAATCAACGCTGGCCTCGTAATAAATAAATAACTATGTGAAGTAGTAGCACTGTGCAGTAGACTAGTGTTTACATCTAGATTCAGAGTAGTGTTATGTTGACCATCAATGTACAGTAGAGAGGCCCGACTGACCGCATACCAATGGCTAACATACTGATATACAGTACCTTGGTCTGTGATTCACTGAGGACTGTGCACGGGCAGCTCATCTACATTATGACCCTCTTGGAAGAGCTCCAGGACTCTGTCCCTCTCTAGCAAGTCACATGGTCTTTACTAGGCCTGTTTGATGACAAACAATGGGGAGTTATTTCCTTATTGATGTGAATACCACTTATCCAGTCAGACATCCACTGAATAGGACCAGTGATAATCAGGAGTGATAGTCAGGCTCCATTTGTCACAAGGCTTTTAGAGAATAATATGTGAATTTACATTTTGAGTTCCCTCTGTGTGTATTCTTTTCTAGCGATAGATAAATCATTGACAACTCAGGATGAATAAAGAAAGAACACAATACGACACAATTGTACATCCAAGGGCACGTTGGTCCATAATTAATAAAATCAACATAAAGCTCAAATTGATTAACTGGAAGTCTATTCATCTGATTCCCTTACAGCTCAGCAACCACTCCTTTTAGTCCAACACCTGGCTGTTTGTTTCCTGGAATAGACGTCACATTAATTTCACAAAGACTACAAAAGACAAGGCAGCAATATCATTCGATCAGTGTTGGGAGATTACATCTGTTGAGAAATATAACACTCAAGAGATGTGTAATCTGAAACTCAGCTGTGGGTGATAGAACGAAAGGGAAAAGGCTGTGCTCATACATTTGACTCTGGTCTTGTATTCTGCTGTGACATCACGGAGAGCAGGAAACATAATCATTTCCTGTTTTGTGAACTCTGTTACAATGTAAAACGTTAAAATGATATGTGATTCAGATTATCTCAGATGGAACCCCTACCCCCCTGCCCCATTAGACTGTACCTTGTGTCTTCTTTCCTTGTCACGTCTATTCTCTTTTTTAGCAATGCTTCATAATGACCAATAATGCGTAATGTTTGCAATTATCCTTAATGATCATTATTGAGCAGGGAACTTATTTACGAGGGCTTATTTATGATGGGTTCAAAATAGATTTCTGTTTAGATAAATACCCTGAACATACGAGGTGGATACCATGGAGACTGGTAACGCTCTCTCACTATGGCAACCATTTGAAGTGATTATATAGGCCTGTGTTCATTACTTGCACAGTGAATCTACCTCAGTGCATTTTTAATATAGTATGGTTTCATAGCTGCCAACATGGTGACATCCTGTAGCTGAGCCAATGCAAACACACTAGACACTAGATTAGTCTGACTGATGTTCATGTGTTTTACGTAGAACTGCAGAAGATGGAGAATATGCAGAGCCGAGAGTGAGCCTGCAGCAGGGAGAAGTCCTGTCACGAGGGAAGCTCTCCTCTCTCTCTTATCTGCTGCACTTTATGGGCCGTTGCCATGGGGACACAATGATGCTAAGGAGAGGGAGGGAAGGGGTCCCCGCCTCTGTCAAACCACAAGAGGAAAATAACACAACAATTTACTGATCTTATGCAATGATGTACCACCCCCTATATGTCTTTTAAACTCGTATCTTCCCTTACTCCATTCTCTTATCTGAAATACTAGCCTGCATGATTTAACTTCATATTATATCAAATCAAAGTTTATTGGTTGCGCACACAGTTTTACAGATATTATCGCAGGTGCAGCGAAATGCTTATGTTTCTAGCTCCAACAATGCAGGAATATCTAGCAATACAATAACAATGCACACATAATCTAAAAGTAAAAAAAAAACATATCAGAATGAGCAATATCAGAGTCCGGAATATACATAAATATTTATGAATGTGAATGGTGTGTATAGACCAATGATGTATATAAACCCTGGATTGCTAATACTATGTATTGGCCATTGAGAGGCTTTGAAGCCACCGGTCGGCCATATTGGCACTCCCCAGTAGGAGCAGTCCTCCATAGGAATGAATGGAATTCTACAGTATTTCAAGTCAATGTTTCAAGGACAAAATTACATGTATTTAAAGCTGCAATATGTAACTTTTTGGGCGACCCAACCAAATTCACATAGAAATGTATGTTATAGATCTGTCATTCTCATTGAAAGCAAGTCTAATAAGTGGTAGATTGGTTCTACTGTATGTGTGCCATTTTTATGCTTCCCATTCCCATTTTGGTATTGTGGCTTTTACTTTGGTTTTGCACACCAGCTTCAAACAGCTGAAAATACAATATTTTTGGTAATGGAAAATATATTTAGATGGTACAATGATTCCATACACTATACTATGCCATACATAAACTGAAATTAGGCAAACTATTCAAATGTTTGCAACCAGGAAATGGCGAAGTGATTTCTGCATAGTGGATCTTTAAGTATTTTTGTTGTTGTAGTGGGGACAGTAACAGAACTTTCCAAAAATTATACTTTTTTAAATTTAACCTTTATTTAACTAGGCAAGTCAATTAAGAACAAATTCTTATTTACAATGACGGCCTACCGGGGAACAGTTAACTGCCTTGTTCAGGGGCAGAACAACAGATGTTTACCTTGTCAGCTTGTTGGTTTGATCCAGCAACCTTTCGGTTACTGGCCCAACTGCCCCGGAAAGGAAAAAACATTTATGTAAAAAAAAATACATACACTGTATATATATGTTTAGCTCACATAATATTGTTTAAGTATGCATTAAGGTGTCTGTAATATAGTAAATGTGGCAAAAACAAATGTAGACATTAATAAATGCATTTCTATAGGTTCCTAAATCTTTTTTTACAATGCCAAGATGGAGGTGCAGTGGCTTCAAAACAGCGCCCCCGTTAATCATCTAGTGTATATAAATCATTGGTGAAGACAGTTTAGACAGTACCTGAATAGAAAAGGTGTGTACAGGAGTAGTTACGTATATAGGATGAGCAATTAATAGAATACAGTATAAACATATAAAGTGGGTAAAACAGTATGTAAACATTATTAAAGTGACCAGTGTGCAATGATTTGATGTACTTTACATAGGGAAGCAGTCTCTAAGGTGTAAGTGTAGAGTACCGGGTGGTAGCACTGTTTAACAGTCTGATGGCCTGGAGATAGAAACTGGTTAAATTAACTGACTCTCGGTCCAAGCCATGATGCACCTGTACTGTCTTCACCTTCTAGATGGCTGTGGCTTGGACGGCTGAGGTCCTTGAGGATCTTCTTGGCCTTTCTGTGACACAGACTGCTGTAGATGTCCTGGAGGGAACTTAATAGATGATTACTGTTCAGAAGACTATCAGAAACCTATTGCATCGCCACAAATGCAGTACATTTACTCACATACAAAGAATTCTGAAAGTATTCAGACCCCTTGACTTTTTACACATTTTGTTACGTTACAGCCCTATTCTAAAATTGATCAAATAAAATCCTCATCAATCTACACACAATACCGCATAATGACAAAGTGAAAACAGGTTTTTAGAGTTTTTTGCAAATGTATAACAAATAAAAAACAGAAATACCTTATTTAGATATTAGTTATGAGACTTGAGCTCAGGTGCATCCTTTTTCCAATGATCATCCTTGAGATGTTTCTACAACTTGATTGGAGTTCACCTGTGGCAAATTCAAATGATTGGACATGATTTGGAAAGGCACACACCTGTCTATATCAGGTGACAGTGCAACAGTTGACAGTGCATGTCAGAGCAAAAACCAAGCCGTGAGGTCGAAGGAAATGTCTGTAGAGCTCCAAGACAGGATTGTGTCAAGACACAGATCTGGGGAACACAGTGGCCTCCATCATTCTTAAATGGAAGAACTACCAAGAATCTTCCTAGAGCTGACCGCCTGGCCAAACTGAGCAATCAGGGGAGAAGGGTCTTGGTCAGGGAGGTGACCAAGAACCCAATGGTCACTCTTGACAGAGCTCCAGAGTTCCTCTGTGGAGATGGGAGAACCATCTCTGCAGCACTCCACCAATCAGGCCTTTATGGTAGAGTGGCCAGACGGAAGCCACTCCTCAGTAAAAGGCATGCTGTGGGGATGTTTTTCAGCGGCAGGGACTGGGCGACTATTCAGGATCGAGGGGAAAGATGAATGTAGCAAAGTACAGAGAGATCCCTGATGAAAACCTGCTCCAGAGCGCTCAGGACCTCAGACTGGGGCAAAGGTTCACCTTTCATCAGGACATCGACCCTAAGCACACAGCCAAGACAATACAGGAGTGGCTTCGGGACAAGTCTCTGAATGTCCTTGAGTAGCCCAGCCAGAGCTCGGACATGAGCACGATTGAACATCTCTGGAGAGACCTGAAAATAGCTGTGCAGCGACGTTCCCCATCCAACCTGACAGAGCTTGAGAGGATCTGCAGAGAAGAATGGTAGAAACTCCACAAATAAAGGTGTGCCAAGCTTGTAGCGTCATACCCAAGAAGACTTGAGGCTGTAATCACTGCCAAAGGTGCTTCGACAAAGTACTGAGGAAAGGGTCTGAATAGTTATGTAAATGTAATATTTCCATTTTTTATTTTTGATACATTTGAAAAAATGTATAAAAACCTGTTTTTGCTTCATCATTACGAGGTTTTGTGTGTAGATTGATATGGGGGAAAAAATGTTTAATCCATTTTAGAACTCCAGAGGCTGTATAGACTAATGGCTGACAGACTGGATAGACTAATGGCTGACAGACTGGATAGACTAATAGCAGGCAGGCTGGATAGACTAATGCTTGAGAGTGACCTGAGTCAGAAAGTAGGACAGATTACATAACAACCTTTGGGTTAGGGTTATTGTGCACAGCGCATTTGGGCGGAAGTGTCTAGGAACGAGATTAGTCACGTAGCAGCCTACTGCAGAAACACTAACCTATTAGTCCAGCAGATATACCCAAATATACCCAAGATCATGCACTTTATGATAAAAGTATCAAACTTGGTACACTATTACTAGATACTTTAAGGAACATTTTAAAGATTGGAGGCAGTCTGGAAAACTTGTCAGTCAACCAGGGTGGCCATTTGAATAAAATGGTTGCCATTCGGATTTTGTTTTAGAAGAAAATAGGGTAAAATAATTCCAAACTAAATCAAAATGACTTTTTAATGTTATCTACCCACTAAATAAACCTTCATGGGGGTTCATATTGAGGTCATTTTGACGATAGTCCAGCTACTAAACTAAAAAAATTGCATGTTTTAAGATGTATTTTTGGCTATAGTGCTTCCAGAGGCATTTTGGAACTCGGTAGTGGGTGATGCAACCGAGGACAGAAGATTTTTTACACGCTAAACGCTTCAGCACTCGGTGGTTCCGTTCTCTGTGAGCTTGTGCAGTCTACCACTTTGCGGCTGAGCCTAGACGTTTCCACTTCACAATAACAGCACCTACAGTTGACTGGGACAGCTTCAGCAGGGCAGAAATTTGACGAACGGACTTGTTGGAAATGTGGCATCCTATGATGGTGCTACGTTGAAAGTCAATGAGTTCTTCAGTAAGGCCAGTCTACTGCCAATGTTTGTCTATGGAGATGGCATGGCTGTGTGCTTGATTTTATACACCTGTTTTATACACCTGTTTTATACACAAACGGGTGTGGCTGAAATAGCAGAATCCACTCATTTGAAGGGGTGTCCACATACTTTTGTATATATACAGTAGTGTATGATATTCTGTTTTGTGTCAATTTTAAGAAATGTGACAGAAAACCTGCCCTGTACACTCTTAGAAAAAGGGTTCCCAAAAGGTTATTCCGCTGTCCCTAAGAAGAACCCTTTTGGGTTCCAAGTAGAAACCTTTTTGGTTCTAGGTAGAAGTCTTTGGAAAGTGTTCTAGATGGAACTCAAAAAGGCTTCTACCTGGAACCAAAATGGGTTCTTCAAAGGGTTATTCTGTGGGGACAGCTGAAGAACACTTTTAGATAATTTTTTTATAAGAGTGTACACATCACTTTAGGTAAAATCCCATAAGAATGCATTACGTCAAGCAGAAAGACAGGTAACCCATGTTAACAAAAGGTTTTTATGATGAGACCTTTCAGCCTTTACAAGTAATGAAAAGTCTAAATAAAGATGTTTAGCTATAGCGTCATTGCAGATTTAACCTATTACACTCAATGCTGTAGTGCTGTTTTGGGGGGTTCCAGAGCACAAAATAACTAAATAAATTACAAAAATTCTCAATCAATGTTGGCACCATAGCCTACTGAATAATATAATTGTATATGCATTTCATTTTTTATTTTTAAAAAAATTTTATTTCCCCTTTATTTAACCAGGTAGGCGAGTTGAGAACAAGTTCTCATTTACAACTGCGACCTGGCCAAGATAAAGTAAAGCAGTGCGACACAAACAACAACACAGAGTTACACATGGAATAAACAAACATACAGTCAATAACACAATAGAAAAAGTCTATATACAGTGTGTGCAAATGTAACAGTACAGCTTCCGTCCCTCTATTCGCCCCTACCTGGGCTCGAACCAGGGACCCTCTGCACACATCAACAACTGACACCCATGAAAAAAAACGTGACCATTTAGCACAATCATCATTAAATCTCATAAGAAATTTGGTCTTACAGTAACATATTTTATTTTGTATTATTATATTCAGGCTGTTATGCAGAATACTAATGAATCATTCATTAAGTGATCTTGCGAGACATTGAATTAGATTTTTATCCAAACTTTATGAAACAAGCACCATTCTGAGAAGTGGCAGACCACCACTCCAGCAGGACTGATTATAAAGGAGCCAATCAGATCCCTAGGGCGATATTGGACAGGATTCACATGACCATATCTGCATAAATCATTTGGTACACACAGCCCAATGATGGTTTCAAATGTTTGAGGGGGTCTGGAGAACACAATAAGTATGCCATAGAAATTTATCTTTTAAATATTTTGTATAAAAGTGATGAAAAAGTGCTCCTAAATTTCATCCTAATTTTCAGTATTTTACATTTATTAAACACTTAAAACTGTGAAATTAGTTTTCTCTAAAGTCTACAGATTGCAATGATAGATAATATGATATTCTGTATTTTGTCAATTTAAAAACATAAATAAAACGTCACTCTACTTACTTTCCTGTACTTAGAATGTTGAAAATGGAACCATGGACATATGGCCATTCTAATAGAACTCTACAAAATCTGCGATGGCACTACAGCCAAAAATACTTCTTTATACATGCCCTAGCTGTGTGAAATTTGGTGGCTCTATCACAAAGTCCACAATTTGTTCACGTAGCCACTAGAATATGGTCAAAATAATCTCAATATGACCCCTATTAAGGTCTTAAGAGTACTTTATAATCAGAATTATTATCTATATCATCTGTGGGGTTCATTTAGTAGGTACATAATATTAAAAAGTCATTTTGATATTGTTTGAAATGATTTTACTCTATTTTATTCTAACAGGAAGTCTGAATGGCGGCCATTTTAATAAAATGGTTGACTGACAGGTTTTCAAGACTGCCTTCAATCTTTAAAATGTTCCTTAAGGTATCTAATATTAGTGTACCAAGTTCGATACTTTTATCATAAAGTGGATGATTATTTCACCTATCCACTGGACTACAAGGGAAGACTTCTGCCAGCCTCTAACTTCTTTCTCATTTCATGCAGTCAAAAAACATTTGATGGCATTAGAAGAGATGTGACAGCTTTGTTTTGGCCTATTTTCCCATCGCAAACACAAAATCAAGGAAGTCTGCCAGGAACCTCTGACCCAGATAAACAGATTGAAATAGGGAGCATGCTCAGTTGAGACATTGCTGGTCGAGGGCTTTATTGCGCCCTCGGTTTGACTTCAGAGAACCCGCCACAGAGAACGAAACAGAGGCAGAACAGAACACATCTCTATCGGATCGCTCGCTGTTACTTGTGTTTTCCAAAAATAACATTTTACTCACATATTATCCTAAAGATTGCAATAAAGTTATATTTGAGCTCTTTAGAATTCCTTCACTGTTTGAGCCCCAAACGCGGGCAACCCCCAGCACCACTTTCTCACCTAACCAGCATATTGCAATCTTAAAAAAAAAATTGCTCCCGTGCAACAGTAGATAGTATCCAATAAGTGGATAGTGCCGAGTAAGGGACTCTCGCGTATTGAACAAGAAACACCCCTCTGCAATAGAGTAGGCGTTGGCACCCAATAGCGTACATAAAGCAAGCTTATTCGATCACAGGTTTAGTGATATACTGTGCTGTATAATGTCATATTTTGTGCAACCTACAAATCTGCCATGAACAATTTCATGCAATAGCATAGCCTACAATTTGATTTGGGGACAAAGTGCCCAGAATAGGCCACCTGATTTGCGCAAAACACCACCTTGTACATCTCACAATGCATATTGCATTGAGTGAGTCTTCCTAAAAATATATTGACATTTTGTGGAAGGAAATGTTTCTGCGGCCATTGAAATAAATTGACACATTTTACTGATTAAAGTTTAGATTAAATATCATCGATCTATCACCGAGCTGCCCCAATAGTAACCTATGAAAATATACCATTAGGCCATAGTGATATGTCTTTGTGTTGTGATCTATTGCATTACAACAATTCTTTATTAGCCTATAATAATTCTCACTAGCCTAGTTTTAATAGCCCCTTGGAATGTATGTGCATCAAATTCCACTCAACATTATGCGACATGGTTTGGGTGCAGACTAGTTATTTCCTCAAAACATGCAGGACCTGAGCAGGTCTCGCAAATGCATTGCGGAGCTCTGCTTAGTTTAGTATTACCCCCCCCCCCGGGAAACTCCTAATAAGGGCAGGGAAGTGGAAACCCACCGGAACTGGTCCTTGTGAAGGCAAGACCTTATATGGCATGTCGTAGCTGGGGTTTCCGGCAATGGCGGTGCGCTGCATAGACAGGACGTGTGCATTTACTCCGGAAACCACGGCAAAACAGCAGCGACCGTCGTGTATTTCTATATGAAAACAATGTTTGTTATAATATGCACCGTGTGAAATCTGTGAATATTGCAGAATATGTTGATAAACAGTCTCCAGCTCTCCCCATTTAAGCTGACAAGCCTTCGGTGTCCTCGACTGCTTTGTCTCAATATGGTCTTCCTCCTGTCCTTATTTGGACATCTACGTCACGGCAAGAGGCTTTATAAAGTGGTGGGAATCCTCAGCCTAGTGAAACAGCCCTCGGAGCTAAACAGAGCTCATTTCAGTACAGAGCAGGAAGCACCATAGTACGCTAGCGAAATTATTCTTACCAAACACGTGAACTAAAAGCGAAAAAGTTAATCAAAAGGGAAAACACAACAACTACACATTTCTTTATTACAAATCGGGATTACTAGAAGAAGGAAAACAATGCTTTAATTCCTACCCTTATAGGAATGAATGAACCACAATATCGTTATTGAAGACTGGGATCTTTTGCGAAATTGAATGCAACAAAGTCTTGCAGATCTTTCAGCATTGGATTCCTCAGACCATCCTCTCATCAAGAGCAGCAGCAGCATATTCAGCTGGCTGTTAATCTCCTTTCACCTGAGACAAAAAGCTGCAGCGTCAGCAGCGTCTCCACCTCCTCTGTTTCTCCAGACTGTCAGAGCACCGGCAGCACAGCACCATGGCTGCAGCCAAGACAGAGATGCTCCCCTCAGCCCTGCAGATCTCAGACCCACTGGGCTTCTCCTACTCTCCCATGGACAGCTACCCCAAGCTGGAGGAGATGATGTTGCTCCACTCAACAGGGACCCCCTTCCTGACTGCCTCTGCACCAGACGGTGTAGGCTTTGGGACCGGGGAGCCAGGAGACTCATACAACCATCTGACTGGAGGTAAGGGCTGCTCCAACTCCTAACTCTTTATGGTTTTATACATCATACACACTCAGAAATATGCATGACAATGTGCATAATCAATGAGGTTGCATTTCAGTTCTGACATAGCCTGCAGTCTATGCAAAAAATATGAATACGCTAAGAGGTTTTGATAAATTATAAATAGCTTTACAAAATAATAATAATAATAATAATAATTATTATTATTATTATTATTATTATTATTACTATTATAGTGCATAGAGCTATACTGGTATTTGTCTTTTTTGATGATTTAAATGATCTTGTAGTATGTCAGCACTTACTCCTAGTATCTTGATGTGTGATGTATTTTGTATGAGCCAGCAGGATTGTCCTGTGCTCCCCCCCCAAACAGCAGTGGGGGCTGCCATCTGTAGAAAATGTAAATGTTATGTTTAACGCTCACTGTTTGTTGTTGTTGTTCTTTCAGATACATTGCATGATATCTCTATCGGCTGTGACAAGTCTCCAATGGAGCAGACCTACTCAACCCCTCGCCTGCCTTCCGTCTCCTACACAGGGAGGTTCACCCTGGAGCCTGCAACCAGCTGCAGCAACAGCCTGTGGCCAGAGCCATTATACAGCCTGGTCAGTGGGCTGATGGGCATGTCCCAACCGCCCACCTCAGCTGCCCCATGCTCCTCTACTTCTCCGGTCAGCTCCTCATCCCACACCATGAGCTGGCCCGTCCAAATCGGCGACACCAGCACCACCTACTGCAGTGTCAGCCCTGACCTCTTCAATGACTCTAACCAGTCCTTTCCCAGCCCCTCAAACAGCACAGTCCAGTACCCACCACCCGCCTACCCCAGCAGCAAGACATGCTCCCCCAACATGGCTCTGCCCATGATACCAGACTACCTATTTCCTCAGCAGCAGGGTGAGATCAGCTTGCTGCCCCCTGACCAGAAGCCTTTCCAGTGTCAGAGCATCCAGCAGCAGCTCTCCCTCACGCCCCTGTCCACCATCAAGGCTTTCGCCACACAGACTGGCTCTCAGGACCTGAAGGGCTCCTACCAGTCTCAGCTGGTGAGGCCTGGTTCTCAGGACCTGAAGGGCTCCTACCAGTCTCAGCTGGTGAAGCCTGGTTCTCAGGACCTGAAGGGCTCCTACCAGTCTCAGCTGGTCAAGCCCAGCCGCATGCGCAAGTACCCCAACCGCCAGTGCAAGACTCCACCTCACGAGCGGCCCTACGCCTGCCCCGTGGAAACATGCGACCGCCGATTTTCACGTTCAGACGAGCTGACACGTCACATCCGCATCCACACGGGCCAGAAGCCCTTCCAGTGCCGTATCTGCATGCGCAACTTCAGCCGCAGTGACCACCTGACCACACACATCCGCACGCACACCGGCGAGAAGCCCTTCCCCTGCGACATCTGCGGCCGCAAGTTTGCCCGCAGCGATGAACGAAAACGGCACACCAAGATCCACCTGAGGCAGAAGGACAAGAAGGTGGAGAATGCAGGGTCCGCCCCCATGGCCATCCCTTCCCCAGCCTCAGGGTACTCCTCTCCCTCCACATCATACCTCTCTCCCAGCTCCTCTTACTCCTCCTCAGTGCCGTCCTCATACCCCTCCCCAGCGCCCTCCTGCTACTCCTCCCCAGTGCACAGCTCCTATGGATCCCCATCAGTCAACACCATGTACTCCTCAGCATCCAGTACATTTCAGACGCACGTGTCCACCTCGTACGGCTCCCCCACAAACATTTACAGCTCCCCTGTGGGCACTCCTCAGTCAGACCTGCAGTCCACCCTCTCTCCAAAGAACATTGACATCTACTAAGACTTTTATATCTTTACTTATCATTTATTTCTGTTTGGAAAGAACAAGCAAACAACATTGTTACCTTTTCGAAAGCTACCCCTGTGTCCACACAGCACTTAAAGATCATGAAACATGACAGATAGTGACAGAGGATGGAAAGGGAACAGTTTCTCTCTTCAACTCAACCCCAGTACTTCAATGAGTCTTCTGATATGTAGAGAGCAAAGAATATTAGGCTTTTGATGGGTCTTTTGATACTGACAGCCTGAAATTCAAAAAGACTGATGATACGCAAACCGCCCCATGTATTAGTGTACCTGTGCCATGTTTTTGTTTTTCATCCTTTTAGACTTTGTAGATGATCGTTCTTTACATGGTATCATGGGAACTTGATGGCACCATGTTTCTCTGAATATGTTTTCTCCTATGTAGTAACAATGGTGTAACCACTTTTTATTGGAGAGATGCTCGAGCATGTTTACTGTAAGACACATGTATTTCTATTGCTTTGTATATCACCCATTGGTACTCTCTTCCCTGTTGTTCCTTTTTCAACACGGAATAATGAAAATTAATTCATTTTCATGCCTTTTTGTGAAACTCAGCAAACAAAATTCTGTTTGTGATTGGATGCGTTGCAACTGAAGTAGCCTTCGAGTGTGAAGTGTATTCTTCACGGATTGTAAGAGATTTTAAGGGATGATTTGGAGGGAACCCGAAGTCATAGCTTACACAAGAATATAAGCGGAAAAATATTTTTTTATATAATTGAAATGTAAATATGTACATATTCAGTTAAAATGTTGTTACCTACTGAGTAGGCATGGGATTTTTGCATGTTATTTACATGCAGTTCATTATTTTGTGGTTATTTGTAATTGTAAAACCAAGTGACTGTTTTTGGTTTCTAAAGACATTGAATGCACTTAACAGCCAAGGATATTTGGTGTACATGATATCCTTTAAGAAAAGGGATATTAATAAAATATCAATATATTATGATAAAATTGAGTTTTTATTCAAATGTTCTATATCAATATTTGCCTAATTTTAGCACAGGCATACACTCAAATGAAACCTCAAAGCACACATTAATGGTATTTGTTGAAAATAAAATCATTGAATTTAAACTGAACAAAAGCACATTAGGGCAGAATATGGCATTTTATGTCCAATACCACTAGATTATTTATAGAGCAGTAGCAGAAACAGCAAAGTGACAGCCCTCCTCTTCTCCTCCCTCGCTATCTGAGGGGAGTCTGACTGAGTGTTGTCATAATGAGTGAGATGTGTGCCTCCCTCACCTTCCCTGACACTGACTGTATCCCAAATGGCACCATATTCTCCAGGTCCCTGGTCAAAAAGTAAGTAGTGCAATATACACAGTGTACAAAACATTAAGAACACCTGCTCTTTCCATGACAGACTGACCAGGTGAATCCAGGTGAACGCTATGATCCCTTATTGATGTAATTTGTTAAATCCACTTCAATCAGTGTAGATGTGGAGAAGACCGGTTAAATAATGATTTTTAAGCCTTGAGACAATTGAGACATTGTTCAGTCTGCTTTCCAACAGACATTGGGAGACAAATTCACCTTTCAGCAGGACAATAACCTAAAACACAAGGCCAAATATACACTGGCGTTGCTTACCAAGACAACAGTGAATGTTCCTGAGTGGCCTAGTTTAAATTTTGACCTAAATCGGCTTGAAAATCTTTTGCAAGACTAGAAAATGTCCGTCTTGCAATGATCAACAACCAAGTTGAAAGAACTTGAAGAATTTTAAAAAGACACTTCACGGCTGTAATCACTGCCTGAGTTTATTCTAACATGTATTGACTCAGCGGTGTGAATACTTATGCAAAAGGAGATTTTTCTATATTTCATTTTCAATAAATTTGCTAAACTGTATTAAAACGTGTTCACTTTATCATTATATAGGTATTGTGTGTAGATGAGTGAGGAACAAATAAATTTAATAAATGTTTAATTCAGGCTGTTACACAACAAAATGTGGAATGAGTCAAGGGGTATGAACACTTTCTGAAGACACTGTATTAGTTTCGTTAGTGTTCTTTTAATACCGCTTTGTTGCTGTCGAATCCCTTCACCAACGTGTCATTAAGGATTGTAGACAAACCTTTTGTCACCAAGGTTTTAAAGGAGCAATAGTGTCATCAAGAAAAACACATTTACGTTACACAATAATGTAGCAGAACTGCTCATTCAAATGAACCCCAAAGCTTATAGGAGCTGACAGCAGAAACAACTTGCAAAATTTATTACAAGCTTGATACATTTTCAGTAGAAATGAGTAGAAAGAATAGACATGATAGAATTACATAAGGTTAGGTGATGTAGTGGACCAAATAAACCTGGATATTTTTGATACATTCCAAATGATCTAATATTACCCCGCAGTGCAGTGAAATATCTCTCTCAAACCAAATGTCAAATAACACAGTTGATAACAGCAGGCTAACCAAGGCAACAACATGTAAATAAGGTGCATTACTTCCAAGTTCATTACATTGAACAGTAACGTGAAGTTATAACGACCATGTGCTTTTGAAATAGATCCAAAAATACATGTCTGGTGTTTTTCTTTCACTCCTGCTTTCTATCGTCACTATGGTCTCATTACAGCAGAAACTCTCCACTGGGCTCTACCCTGATTCCTCTCCATCAAGCCACTGTAGTGATGGGTGCATGTAGGTGAAGCGACTTGAATATGTTACATTAGATTCAACCCTTTTTATGTAGTCTATTTCAGAAACCATCCTATAATGTGACCAAACTAGGTAATGGATTTCACAATAGTCTCGATAAGTCTCCAATCCAATAAATAATCTGCTTGGAATTTACAACTGGAAAAGACAGGGGCTTGTACAGTAATTGATGATTTCATACTTTTCACTTGCTTATTGAATGAATGATTGTAGTACATTTAGATCCCAGGAGCTAGAACACAGAGGGCCATTGTGGACATGGGACCATAGCCCCTCTGTTGTAATAGGACGTGACATCGCATGGTGGGAAATATATTCAATGATAAACCACAAGGCTTGTCAAATCTTCCCATAGCCATGGAGACTTGATCGAATGACTAACATCCATGACAAATTGATTTGGACAAGATTTTGATTGTGATTGTCACCACCACACACCAACTTGCAAATTCACAATTTTATATTTTATTCTATTAGCTTGCCCTTATTTTCAAGAATCAGTATTGGTTCATGTCGGAGAAAAAAAAGTGTTTCTATTAAAGAGAAGAGGGGATTCAAACTGTTCCACACCTCAATCCTCACTAGGCTCTTGCCATATTTCCCGTCTGCAGTATTTGTGTGGATTCTAGAGCCATTACATAAATGATTAAGAGGGTGAGGAGCCATGGAGGTCTTTCCACCCTCCTTTTGGCAGAGGAACAAGTGGGCCTCAAGGGCCTCTCAATCACAGGCCCTCTGGTCTGACACTGACCTGCAGCCTTATTCAACTCACAACCAGACACGGGGAGTATGCAGTGTGTGCCCTAACTCAAGGCATGGCAAAGGCTTTGTCATGCTGGGAATTGCACAACCTATGAGAAACTCCGTTTTACAAGATTGTATTTTCAAATCAATTCAAATCAAACTGTATTTGCCACATACATCGAATACAACAGGTATACCTTACCGTGAAATGCTTACTTACAAGCCCTTAACCAACAATGCAGTTGAAGAAATAGAGTTAAGAAAATGTTTGCTAAATAAACTAAAGTAGAAAATTAAATAAAAAGTAACACAAGATTAGATAACAATAATGAGGCTATATACAGGGGGTACCGGTACCGAGTCAATGTGCGGGGGTACAGGTTAGTCGAGGTAATTTGAACATGTAAGTAGGGGTAAAGTTGCACATGTGACATGCTGGTAGAAATGAGGTAAAACGGATTTAAGTTTCCCTGCATTAAAGTCCCCGGCCTCTAAGAGCACCGCTTCTGGATGACCATATACTTGTTTGCTTATGGCCTTATACAGCTCGTTGAGTGTGGTCTTAGTGCCAGTATCGGTTTGTGGCAGAAAATAGAAGGCTACGAATAATATAGATTAGAACTCTCTTGGTAGATAGTGTGGTCTACAGCTTATCATGAGGCCAGCACCCCGGAGTCACTGTTGAGGTTGAGACTGGTGTTTTGCGGGTACTATTTAATGAAGCTGCCAGTTGCGGACTTGTGAGGCGTCTGTTTCTCAAACTAGACACTCTAATGTACTTGTTCTCTTGCTCAGTTGTGCACCGGGGCCTCTGGTTAGAGCCAGTTTGCTCTGTTCTGTGAAGGGAGTAGTACACAGCATTGTACGAGATCTTCAGTTTCTTGGCAATTTCTTGCATGGAATAGCCTTCATTTCTCAGAACAAGAATACAGTGAGGGAAAAAAGTATTTGATCCCCTGCTGATTTTGTACATTTGCCCACTGACAAAGAAATGATCAGTCTATAATTTTAATGGTAGGTTTATTTGAACAATGAGAGACAGAATAACAACAAAGAAATCCAGAAAAACGCATGTGAAAAATGTTATAAATTGATTAGCATTTTAATGAGGGAAATAAGTATTTGACCCCTCTGTAAAACATGACTTAGCACTTGGTGGCAAAACCCTTGTTGGCAATCACAGAGGTCAGACGTTTCTTGTAGTTGGCCACCAGGTTTGCACACATCTCAGGAGGGATTTTGTCCCACTCCTCTTTGCAGATCTTCTCCAAGTCATTAAGGTTTCAAGGCTGACGTTTGGCAACTCGAACCTTCAGCTCCCTCCACAGATTTTTTATGGGATTAACATCTGGAGACTGGCTAGGCCACTCCAGGAACTTAATGTGCTTCTTCTTGAGCCACTCCTTTGTTGCCTTGGCCGTGTGTTTTGGGTCATTGTCATGCTGGAATACCCATCCACGACCCATTTTCAATACCCTGGCTGAGGGAAGGAGGTTCTCACCCAAGATTTGATGGTACATGGCCCCGTCCATCGTCCCTTTGATGCGGTGAAGTTGTCCTGTCCCCTTAGCAGAAAAACACCCCCAAAGCATAATGTTTCCACCTCCATGTTTGACGGTGGGGATGGTGTTCTTGGGGTCATAGGCAGCATTCCTCCTCCTCCAAACACGGCGAGTTGAGTTGATGCCAAAGAGCTCCATTTTGGTCTCATCTGACCACAACACTTTCACCCAGTTGTCCTCTGAATCATTCAGATGTTCATTGGCAAACTTCAGACGGGCATGTATATGTGCTTTCTTGAGCAGGGGGACCTTGCGGGCGCTGCAGGATTTCAGTCCTTCACGGCGTAGNCCGAGGGAGATTGACAGTTCTTTTGTGTTTCTTCCATTTGCGAATAATCGCACCAACTGTTGTCACCTTCTCACCAAGCTGCTTGGCGATGGTCTTGTAGCCCATTCCAGCCTTGTGTAGGTCTACAATCTTGTTCCTGACATCCTTGGAGAGCTCTTTGGTCTTGGCCATGGTGGAGAGTTTGGAATCTGATTGATTGATTGCTTCTGTGGACAGGTGTCTTTTATACAGGTAACAAGCTGAGATTAGGAGCACTCCCTTTAAGAGTGTGCTCCTAATCTCAGCTTGTTACCTGTATAAAAGACACCTGGGAGCCAGAAATCTTTCTGATTGAGAGGGGGTGAAATACTTATTTCCCTCATTAAAATGCAAATCAATTTATAACATTTTTCACATGCGTTTTTCTGGATTTTTTTGTTGCTATTCTGTCTCTCACTGTTCAAATAAACCTACCATTAAAATTATAGACTGATCATTTCTTTGTCAGTGGGCAAATGTACAAAATCAGCAGGGGATCAAATACTTTTTTCCCTCACTGTAGACTGATGAGTTTCAGAAGAAAGTTCTTTGTTTATGGCCATTTTGAGCCTGTAATCGAACCCACAAATGCTGATGCTCCAGATACTCAACTAGTCTAAAGAAGGCCAGTTTTACTGCTTCTTTAATCAGAACAACAGTTTTCAGCTGTGCTAACATAATTGCAAAAAGGTTTTCTAATGATCAATTAGCTTTTTAAAATTATAAACTTGGATTAGCTAACACAACGTGCCATTGGAACACAGGAGTGATGGTTGCTGATAATGGGCCTCTGTACGCCTATGTAGATATTCCATGATTCCATGATCTGCTATTTCCGGCTACAGTAGTCGTTTACAACATTAACAATGTCCACACTGTATTTCTGATCAATTTTATGTTATTTTAATGGACAAAAATGTGCTTTTCTTTCAAAATCAAGGAAATTTCTAAGTGACCCCAAACTTTTGAATGGTAGTGTAGTTGCTCTGTCCTCCCGATGAACGGAAAACCCAGCCATTATTCGTTTCGTCGTTCAGCCATGACTCGGTGAAAGATAAGCTATTACAGTTTGTTATGTCCTGTTGGTAGTATAGTCTTGATCGGAGATCGTCCAGTTTGTTTTCCAGTGATAGCACGTTGGCCAATAGAACAAATTGTAGTGCCGATTTACTCACTCACTCACCTACAAATCCTCACAAGGCACCCCGACCTTCGCCCCCCCCCTCCCCCCGTCTCCAGGAAGCAGTATATCATTCGCGATGGACTCATTAAAAAAAAACATCTTCATCCAGTTCGAAGTGAGTAATCGCTGTTCTGATGTCCAGAAGCTCTTTTCAGTCATAAGACACAGTTAGCAGCAACATAATGTACAAAATAAGTTACAAACAACGCGAAAAAACACACAAAATAGCACAGTTGGTTAGGAGCCTGTAAAATGGCAGCCATCCCCTCTGGTGCCAGAGTCATATTAAGTTACGTGTTAACACTTAATGTTGTGCTCCTAAATATCAAACCAATAACCCCTCTGTTTGTAGCAGTGGCTGTAATTATCCAGATGAAGAGTACTCCCTTTGCATGAGCCTACGTATGTGACGACACAGAAATCTAAATCTTAGAATGGGGTAGTCTCTCACGTACCCCACCTCTCTCCCTATGTACAAAAGGTCTCTTATCCCTCCAATCTCTGTCCATCTCTCTGGTGCATGCAGCAACAGGCCTAAAAGCAGGTCTATAGGGATGATATCAACGTTGGTGTCAGACACACAGAAAATACATTTTTTGGTAAACATTTGTGGACTGGACTCAATGGTGCTCCTTGATGTTGTGGAACAGAATATGGGGTCTCCTATAACTTAGGGTTGGTAGAGCATCCCCTTTGACTGGCACCCAACAACTATCAAGAGCTTGTTTGCTAAGATCGCTTTTCACACAATATTAAATATTGTATTGTACGGTTTAGCAGCGTTGCAGGTGGTGGTGAACTTTCAAACACCATCACTGTGAGGCTTACAGTATGTTACATATTTTCCCTTATCTTTAAAATATGAGAGGCTATTCTCTTGGGTCAGAAATATGGAATACACGGAGTATACTGTAAACTCTCTTTCATATGTTTCTGCTATGTTATACTGTAGCATGATGTATAACTTTTAATAGATATACAGTGAGGGAAAAAAGTATTTGATCCCCTGCTGATTTTGTACGTTTGCCCACTGACAAAGAAATTATCAGTCTATAATTTTAATGGTAGGTTTATTTGAACAGTGAGAGACATAATAACAACAAAAATATCCAGCAAAACGCATGTGAAAAATGTTATAAATTGATTTGCATTTTAATGAGGGAAATAAGTATTTGACCCCCTCTCAATCAGAAAGATTTCTGGCTCCCAGGTGTCTTTTATACAGGTAACGAGCTGAGATTAGGAGCACACTCTTAAAGGGAGTGCTCCTAATCTCAGCTTGTTACCTGTATAAAAGACACCTGTCCACAGAAGCAATCAATCAATCAATCAATCAGATTCCAAACACTCCACCATGGCCAAGACCAAAGAGCTCTCCAAGGATGTCAGGGACAAGATTGTAGACCTACACAAGGCTGGAATGAGCTACAAGACCATCGCCAAGCAGCTTGGTGAGAAGGTGACAACAGTTGGTGCGATTATTCGCAAATGGAAGAAACACAAAAGAACTGTCAATCTCCCTCGGTCTGGGGCTCCATGCAAGATCTCACCTCGTGGAGTTGCAATGATCATGAGAACGGTGAGGAATCAGTCCAGAACTACACGGGAGGATCTTGTCAATGATCTCAAGGCAGCTGGGACCATAGTCACCAAGAAAACAATTGGTAACACACTACGCCGTGAAGGACTGAAATCCTGCAGCGCCCGCAAGGTCCCCCTGCTCCAGAAAGCACATATACATGCCCGTCTGAAGTTTGCCAATGGACAACTGAATGATTCAGAGGACAACTGGGTGAAAGTGTTGTGGTCAGATGAGACCAAAATGGAGCTCTTTGGCATCAACTCAACTCGCCGTATTTGGAAGAGGAGGAATGCTGCCTATGACCCCAAGAACACCATCCCCACTGTCAAACATGGAGGTGGAAACATTATGCTTTGGGGGTGTTTTTCTGCTAAGGGGACAGGACAACTTCACCGCATCAAAGGGACGATGGACGGGGCCATGTACCGTCAAATCTTGGGTGAGAACCACCTTGGCCAAAACACATGGCCAAGGCAACAAAGGAGTGGCTCAAGAAGAAGCACATTAAGGTCCTGGAGTGGCCTAGCCAGTCTCCAGACCTTAAGACCATAGAAAATCTGTGGAGGGAGCTGAAGGTTCGAGTTGCCAAACGTCAGCCTCGAAACCTTAATGACTTGGAGAAGATCTGCAAAGAGGAGTGGGACAAAATCCCTCCCGAGATGTGTGCAAACCTGGTGGCCAACTACAAGAAATATCTGACCTCTGTGATTACCAACAAGGGTTTTGCCACCAAGTACTAAGTCATGTTTTGCAGAGGGGTCAAATACTTATTTCCCTCATTAAAATGCAAATCAATTTATAACATTTTTCACATGCGTTTTTCTGGATTTTTTTGTTGTTATTCTGTCTCTCACTGTTCAAATAAACCTACTATTAAAATTATAGACTGATCATTTCTTTGTCAGTGGGCAAACGTACAAAATCAGCAGGGGATCAAATACTTTTTTCCCTCACTGTAGCTTTCAATTTACCTTTTTATCCCTTATGCTTATCTTCCCTGGGAATGTACACCCTGGGAGTTGTACATCATTCATTATTTGGGGTAATGAGTTCAGGATAGTTTAATAAAGTTTAGTAAGCAGCACATAGGTAATGTCTGACAAACAGTAACATTCTCATAGAACTGGCACTCTAGGATACTTTGTCAGGCACAACACTCATATGCCTACCGTCTCTTCTTTATTATCCCAAATCATCCCCGTTACATAAATAAACCTCAGTAACTACAGTATATGATGGTCTGAATCACAGTAATGCTTCAGTTATAGAACTGTGCCTAACTGATTTGTAATATAATTACTTGAGAATAATTGCATATTACACCATGAGCCAATGTAAGCACTGTGTTCTGAAGAGTGTGGAGCCTGCTGCTTTGAAATGAAGGCCTGTTCATATTTTTGTATAAGACTCTGTGCATCACCAATTTACAAGCTAAAAATCAATGTGAGTGAGTATGGCTCTCTTTATGAATCTATGTCACACAGTAGAAAAGCACAGATTTTCACACTGAATATTGGCAGTTGGCAGTTGGCAAAAGTTATAAAAATGCATTGACAGCAATCAAGCTATGTTGTAGGAACGAGGAGTGGGTTGGCTGCAATGTACTGAACAAGTGCAAATGTCTGGCCTTCTCCCACTATCCATCTCACCTACAGCTGTCCCCATCTGGGTGAAATTTGACCAGGCTAATTTTAGACCCAATTATGACACAGTGTGCAAAGTTGGTTTCACGCATAGTGATGTCACAAAGAAACGGTTACAGAGGCATTGGACAGATGGGAACGTCCTCTCACAAGAATATAAAAAATTACCCATCTCAGCAGACATTGAAATATGGGTGAGGGAGTGGGTATACAGTATGCTGCCTGGCGTCTCAGATGATTCCCATAACTCTTCATAGTTCATGGTATTTTCTGCACAGTGGCACTTGTTTTGTCCCCCAAAGCTGATCCCTGACGAAGAACCCAGATGTTCAATAGAATTTAATCCCTGATGTTTCCATAATGAGGTTGTCTAATAGGAGCGTAGAATGTTGACACCTTCTGTGGCGGAGATGAGGGTAAAGCATTGTCTTCTCTTTAAAGCTTTTATAGTGCTGTTCCCCCCTGACTACCATATTTCTCTCTGAAAGCTGTGTTTCCATGTCAACCAACCTAAGCTCCTATGGAACGGAAGTGTGGGGGTGTGCAGGTTCTCTCTGGTCCCTGGAAAGCTTTGTATAATTTTGATATTCATGATGTCCATGAAGAACTCTTCAAGTCTCTCTATTAAATATTTTGATGAGACTCTGGAGTGTGGAGCCTAACCACTGTGTGTCAAACGTGTTACTCCACCCTCCCTCCCTCTGGCCACTTTCCTTCCTGTAATATTGCTGAAGCCTCTGATAGTTATACTGAACAACACAAGAGTGGTATACCCATAATCTACACTCTTAGTAAAAAAGTTGCTGTCTAGAACCTGAAAAGGGCTCTTCAGCTGTCCCAGGTAGAACCCTATTGGATTAGAGAGGTGCAAGGGGCTGCCTTAATCGACATCCATGTCATCAGTACCAGGTGGGCATTTGTCGTTAACTGCCATGCTCAAAGGCAGAACAGCAGATTTTTCCTCACTTTACCGGATTTGAATCAGAAACCTATCAGTTACTGGCCCAACGCTCTTAACTGCTAGGCTACCGGCATTATATGTGTGCTCTGTGCTCACCAGGTCCACATTGTTAAGTGTAATTTACCCAGTCGATTTCGCCCCACCTTAGAACCTTATAATTCTCCATTATACGTTATCACCCAATCATCACCATTGCTGTTCTTTTTGTAGAAACCAGATTTAGCATGAACGTTCAGATGATATCACTGTTACAGTATAGTCCCTTCTTATATCAAACATTATTCTAATGAAAATAATTATTACATTTCATTTTATGTACATAATAATGTATGTAGAGGCCCTCAAGCAAAGGTGTTGCAAATTGTATATCCCCTGTCCCTGAGTTGCTAGTCTCTTCTCTGTCGGTTAGTGAGAGCGTGTTGGTAAGTGTATTTTCATGGTTCAGTATGTGTTAAACAGCAGCTGGGTGATATTTAATCCTTGCCATTCAGACCATGTTCAGCACCACCACTCTAACTCTCTCTCCACTCCACACACCAATATGCCATAAATCAAATATGGAGTTCCCCAGTTTCTCACAGATCAGTGAGAGGAGTACCAAAATCTGCCCTGGTTTAGGCATACCCTAAAGGTCTTCTCCAAGACACACAGTATTGGTATGCCAGATAGTTCTTAGAATGCCCCCTCTACTCAAGTTATCATCCAGAAACGACTATTAGAGAGCTTTTTGCAATCTCCATTTCCTTTTCAATTGCTTCATTTTTTTAGGGATCACAATGGAAATAAGTCTGTGACTTTTTTTTGTAATGTCCCTGTCACGTTTTTTTTTTTTAATGTGTACTGTGTTTTTTTAACTGGAAAACAAAATCTATCTACTAATCAGACACCACTAGGACTGACTCATGGAAATATTGGCCAATTCCACACAAAGATGACTCACAGTCTTATTTGTGTTGCTGGGAATCTGAATCCTAAACTTTTCAATTTTTTACTGGAAGGCTCATTTCACAATATGGAAAGTGATAGAAACCCCTGTTGATTCATCTTGGCAAATCATTTGTACTTTTTCTTTATAATACAGAAGGACTGTACATGGAATTAGTGATTAACAAGTTATTTGAGAAAATGCATTCAAAGGACGATATGGTGTAAGCATGCTGTTTAAACCTACAAAGTCAAAGTCTAATAAACTCCACTGGAACACAGGGCTGTACACTCTCTTCCCTCACTAGACTTTAACCTGATTGTTTCTCTAGACCTTTACATTATCAAGGCTACTGGTGCACATGAGGCACGAACTTGCTAAACCTCTTCTCCTTCCAAGTGTATGCTCCCTCTGCCCCTTGCCCCACCCCCAGCTCTCTGTCTCCCCAGCCCTGTCTGTGGCCTGACTGTGCCCTCCCTGTCTCCAGGCCTGTGGAATGGGGAGTGGTTTTGGATCAGCTCAGTCCCTGCCTGCCTGCCACTGCAGCCAGCCTCCCAGCGGTCCTCAGGAGCCAATAGGCATAGGTAATGTCACCGGCTGTTCCAGCCAGCCAGGAAACCTTTCTGCCCATACAAGGTTCTTCCTGTCCCAGTGTCGGACATCCTGCTGGCTATGTATGGTGCTTCCTGAGCTCCTTTGGCTGCCTGCCCTGGCAAACGGGTGCAGGCCTTATCCCCTTCTCTTTCTGTGACTGGAGAGAAAAACAACATTGTATTGTAGATAGATGATAGCTGCTGTGGAAGGGAATGACTGTTGGTAATTATTATCCAACTAAACAAATAGGGGAATGGGAGTTGGCTATGTCGTAGGAACTGGGATGACAGGGTTTTCAGGTTTTAGCCTATGGGGGGAGGAGTTTGTGTGTAACGAGTGAGATCGGATCTTCTTACATGGTTTGTGAATGCCAGATGTAGTACAAAGACTAGGGTTTGTCTCACAGGCTATCCCAGGATATGGTGAGAGATAGAGAGTTACTGTATGTGTGTATGTATGTATGTGTGGAAACCAGTCCCATGTTGCTACAGATCAATATAACACAGGCTTTATGTGACATCAATATGCAGCCGGGCAGTCTGTCATGTGATCACCGGAATTAATGTCAGTGGAACTCTATCTTGTGAGATTAGAATGCACTCTCAAGGCTTAGTCCTGTCTTTACAGTGTGACAGTCTCAAGGCTTAGTCCTGTCTTTACAGTGTGACAGTCTCAAGGCTTAGTCCTGTCTTTACAGTGTAACAGTCTCAAGGCTTAGTCCTGTCTTTACAGTGTGACAGTCTCAAGGCTTAGTCCTGTCTTTACAGTGTGACAGTCTCAAGGCTTAGTCCTGTCTTTACAGTGTGACAGTCTCAAGGCTTTGTCCTGTCTTTACAGTGTGACAGTCTCAAGGCTTAGTCCTGTCTTTACAGTGTGACAGTCACAAAAGTTTATTCTAAATGAATGCCCTTCTTAAAATGTCCTGTGAATACCTGTATCTGTGTGTCCGTTACAGTTTTTTAAAAATGTAACCTTTATTTAACTAGGCAAGTCAGTTAAGAACAAATTCTTATTTACAATGTCAGCCTACCCTGGCCAACCCTAACCTGGACGACGCTAGGCCAATTGTGTGCCGCCCTATGGTACTCCCAATCGCGGCCAGTTTTGATACAGTCTGGAATCGAACGAGGGTCTGCAGTGATACCTATAGCACTGAGATGCAGGGCTTAGACCACTGCACCACTCGGGAGCCCCCTGAGCATCACTAGCCTATGAGGAGTCGCCAGAAAGCGCTAACATCCGGTTTTCAGGAATACAGTATTATCAACCTTCCATTTCCCCTGAATAACAAAAATGGGAATTCCGCTCAGGTGTCTTTCTACGCCTCCTACGTTAGGTTACAATATCATTAACGACACGTGCACGCAACAAGCTTAATTGCCAGAAACAGACTGTTTTTCTAATCCAGACACTGTGCAAGGGGAGCAGGTTCTCACCACAGTGTAATATTACTACACTTCCCACCGTCCTCTGACTAGCTGCATGAGACATTTTTAAAGCAGCCTGCACTTCTATTTCACTGTCACAGTGTTCTTGGTTTTATGACAGTCTGTCCTCTGAGGGCATACGGAGAACAGAACTAGAGTGGCTACCCTACAGTGTGCTCTTTGAGTGTCTGTGACTTTGTATTGTTGTTGTGAAAAGCATAATGGGAATTAAGTGTTAGCTAGAGTATGCATGGTATTCTGTAAAAAAAAAAAATCTATTTGGTTTACATTTAAAATGTTATGCACTTTGAGATTATTCGGTATAATGAAAAACGCTTTACAAATGTAATACATTAAATTCTAATTATTATAACAATTATAATAATTATTGTTATTATTATAATAATGAGACAAGGATACTGTTTCATAAGCACAGACACACATGCGCACATGTACGCTTACAGACACACACACATATGTACGCTCACAGACACACACTCACATGCACACGCACTCACAGGCACAGTAGCAGCCTGTTTAAGTTTTCTGTCCACCAGCAATTACATTATACACACTAATTGCAGTCTATCACCCAGGCCATTCAAATCCACTTCACAGGGATTTGAACAGCACCCACTGTGGTAATTAGTCAATTCAACAGAGCCATGAGCTCGTCAGTCTCAGTCTGGCTCCTGGGTCTTTGCCCTAACACTATGCTCACAGGAGGACAGAAACGGCCCGCTACAGACCTAGAGTAAAAACACAGGGAGAAGTGTGATGGAAATGAGGAAGAGCCAGATGAGACAGAACTGCATGGTTTCAGAAGAGAGGTTATTGCACAGTTCAAGCACCACTCTTTCACTCAAAATAACTCCACTGCACATAGCCTTGAAGGCACTTGATCATCAGCAGGCCTTGACTGCTAGAGAAAATGACAATTATCACAGACCGGTGCACAGCCATACAGATCCTGATAAGGGCTCGATTCAATCAGATCCACTTTAGCCAACATCCGCATAGCGATTGTTTTGACGGTGTCTGAGGTGGAACTGCATAAGAGCTGTCAAATCCACAAGTGGCTCCCGGCATTATACCTGAAGCGAACATTGCCATAGGCTGCACGGACTTGCAATAACAGAAATCTCATACAGCCTTGTTTACAAGTTCAAACACTGGAATTTGAGATGTAATCTACACCTCCATTAGGGTGATAGAAATACTAATTATTTAGGTTAATGATTTTTCAATTTGAGTGTAATTATATGTGTATAGCCTACACTTTCTCGTTCTCAACTTCTAATGTGAGTGGGGCGGGTGTGGCTTCATGACAATCATTGCAAGAATAGCTGCTCACCAATTTAACGGGTCCCACGCAGCTTCACCTCTGACATAGCCAAAACATCCGTTATGCTGGTGTCTGCTATCACTGGTTAACGCTTGATTGATCTGATTGTATCTCGGCCTACATTTCTAATTCCTAATTCTGTGCACAGCACCACTCTGCTGACCCCTAGAGGTCACTCTGCTGACCCCTACATGTCACTCTGCTGACCCCTGCAGGTCACTCTGCTGACCCCTACAGGTCACTCTGCTGACCCCTAGAGGTCCCTCTGCTGACCCCTACAGGTCACTCTGCTGACCCCTAGAGGTCCCTCTGCTGACCCTACAGGTCCCTCTGCTGACCCCTACAGGTCACTCTGCTGACCCCTAGAGGTCCCCCTGCTGACACCTACAGGTCACTCTGCTGACCCCTACAGGTCCCTCTGCTGACCCTACAGGTCCCTCTGCTGACCCCTACAGGCCACTCTGCTGACCCCTAGAGGTCACTCTGCTTCTCACTGTGTCCAATGCTAGATTACACTGCGCTCTGACTGGGAATTTACATGAAGGCTACTGTAGTTCAGCATATTTCGATAAGAAACTATTGCTTTTCTTCTCATGGCAGAAACCACTCTCAAATGAGGGCTAATGCAGAATAGGGGCATAATACATACTGTATAATACATACTAATGTTTCTATTTATTCATTTCAGTTGTTTTCAGTGGACAGCAGTAGATATGTTGTGGTCATTTGGCCCACTTGTCTGTGTGTAGGTCAGACAATGTTGTGTAGGTCAGACAGTGTTGTGTAGGTCAGACAGTGTTGTGTAGGTTAGACAGTGTTGTGTAGATCAGACAGTGTTGTGTAGGTCAGACAGTGTTGTGTAGGTTAGACAGTGTTGTGTAGGTTAGACAGTGTTGTGTAGGTCAGACAGTGTTCTTGTAGGTCAGACAGTGTTGTGTAGGTCAGACAGTGTTGTGTAGGTTAGACAGTGTTGTGTAGATCAGACAGTGTTGTGTAGGTCAGACAGTGTTCTTGTAGGTCAGACAGTGTTGTGTAGGTTAGACAGTGTTGTGTAGATCAAATCAAATTTTATTTGTCACATACACATGGTTAGCAGATGTTAATGCGAGTGTAGCGAAATGCTTGTGCTTCTAGTTCCGACCATGCAGTAGTATCTAACAAGTAATCTAACAATTTCACAACAACTACCTTATGCACACAAGAGTAAAGGAATGAATACGAGTATGTACATATAAATATATGGATGAGCAATGGCCGAACGGCATAGGCAAGATGCAGTACATGGTATAGAGTACAGTATATACATTTGATATGAGTAATGTCGGATATGTAAACATTATATACAAAATTGTTTAAAGTGGCTAGTGATACATTTGTTACATCCAATTTTAAATGATTTAAAGTGGCTAGAGATTTGAGTCAGTATGTTGGCAGCAGCCACTCAATGTTAGTGATGGCTGTTTAACAGTCTGATGGCCTTGAGATAGAAGCTGTTTTTCAGTCTCTCGGTCCCAGCTTTGATGCACCTGTACTGACCTCGCCTTCTGGATGATAGCGGGGTGAACAGGCAGTGGCTCGGGTGGTTGTTGTCCTTGATTATCTTTTTGGCCTTCCTGTGACATCGGGTGGTGTAGGTGTCCTGGAGGGCAGGTAGTTTACCCCCGGTGATGCGTTGTGCAGTCCTCACTACCCTCTGGAGAGCCTTACG
>QNTS01009105.1:0-11385 GCA_003317085.1 Hucho hucho | reverse complement strand
ATTTGTCTGTGAGTAAAACAGAACGGATATGGCAGGCAAAACCCCGAGGAATTTCTGTCCTGGAGAAAGTGGTTTTCACAGAGTGCCTCATTTGGAACCCCTCCCTCATGAAAATGCCCATATAAGGGCATATGAATGCAGTACCTATCGCTTCCTTTAGATGTCAACAGTCTCGAGACAGTGTTTTGATTCTGTTCAGATGCTTTAGAGCAGAGAAGAAGAGGGAATAAGGAAGTGCCTCTTTGGAAGTCTATAGTAGTGGGCGCGCGCTCTTGGGAAGCGCGCACTGTGTTTTCCTCCGTCTTTAGAGCGCAGTTTATATTCCGGTTGATTTATTATAGTAAATATACGTAAAAGTGTTCCTAAGGATACATTTAAAATGATGTTTGATTGTTCTTGGACAAGTTTATAGGTATAAGTTGAACAAGTTCTAGTCACGTTTCAATGGAGGTGTGGACGCTGTAGTTTCTGATTATAACGCGCGAACCAAATGGAGATTTATGGATAAAATATATGACTTTTTCTAACAAAAGAACCATGGATTGTCTTCGTTGGACACTTAGGAAGACCTCAGCAGAAGTTCTTCAACAGGTAATTGATTTGTTTTTGCTGTGAAATGTGTTGTGTGTGCCACGCTGGCTAATGAATTCATGGCTATGAGAAAGTATGTGAGGTGCTGCCCTCAAACAATAAAATGTAGTGCTTTCGCCGTAAAGCCTTTTTGAAATCTGACAACGCTGTGATATTGCCAAGAAACAGAGCTTTTGATGAGTATGGAACACTTGTATATTGGTGGATGTTTAATAATTCAACTTTTGGATTTTGAATTTGGCGCCTCACATTTCACCTGGTAGTGTCGGGAGTGGGGCGCTAGCGCCCCAGTGATCCCTGAGCGGACTTTCATTGGTCCTCTCACTGTGTGACCAAACACTAGTTCAGCCGGGCTGAACCCTAGGGACTCTACAGTTTCACGAGCAGCAAACAAAACTAGAGGAACTCCCTCATCCCAATCTTTCTCAGACTCCAAACAATATTTACGTAGCATAGACTTCAGTGTCTGATGCCAATGTTCAAGCACACCCTGCGACTCTGGGTGATAGGCGCTTGACACACGGTGCTTAACTGACAAGGATTCTAACACCTGCTTGAAGAGCTTTGATAGGGAATTGGTACCTTGATCAGTTTGTACCACCTTAGGTAACCCGAATGTCGAGAAGAATTTAATTAAGGCTTTACTCACCACCGGAGCAGTAATCCTTCGCAGAGGAATGGCCTCGGGATATCTTGTTGCCATACACATAACCGTTAACAGAAACTGGTTACCCGATTTTGTCGTAGGTAACGGTCCAACACAATCAACCACCACATGTTCGAATGGTTCACCTATAACAGGTATTGGACAAAGAGGAGCAGGAGGAATAACCTGTTTTGGTTTTCCTGTTATCTGACATGTGTGGCATGTTCGACAGAACCAAGCCACATCTTGTTTTAAACCTGGCCAAAAGAAATGTCGAAGGACCCGATCATAAGTCTTGGTGATTCCTAAATGACCGGACCACTGGTGATCATGAGCAAGGGATAGCACATTTTGTCGAAAGGCTGTAGGAATCACTATTTGGTACACAGCATTCCAATCTCCGCCCGCGTCAACATGGGATGTCCATTTATGCATGAGGAGATTACCATCAATGAAGTAAGCCACGTTCTTCTTCTTTACCTCTTCCAATGAGACAACACTAGAAAAACATTTAGCAAGCCTGTTGTCAACCTTCTGGTTAGCAATCAGCTGCTCACGAGTGACTGGTAACTGTATTGCCTCAGCAATAAATTCTTCCCTGGGCTGTTTGTCATAGGGCAACAGCTTCCCAGAGGTAGCACACAACCCATCCTCTTGATCAAACTCTTTGAACAAAACAGTGTTCGACAAATCTATCACGTCACCCATTTGTTGTGCCTGAGCACGAGTGACAGCACAAGTGGGGAACACATGTGGATAACTTCCAATTTGGGTATTACCTTTCCTCCGGCAATATCGTTACCCATTATAAAGGTCTCACCTTTTACTGGCAACATAGGACGTACCCCCACTCTGAATATTCCACTGATTAACTCAGAGTGTACTTTCACAAAGTGCAATGGCACAAAACCCATTTCAATACCCTGAACTAACACACTGGAACCACAGTATGTATCGTCAGATAAGGGCAACACATCAGACAATATAAACGACTGCGCCGCACCAGTATCTAAGGATTTTAACCGGACGCTGAGACGCTTCGTCATTCGTTAGGGACACAAACCCCTCAAATGAACGGTTCATAACTGCGGTCGGGGACTGGAACCTTCAAACCACATTTACCCGGAGGCACCTGTTTCGTTTCAGACCGCACAACCGTACGAATTAGCCCAACACCTGTTGGCGGCTTGGCACGAAGAGGGATCCCTTGTTTGCGTTTTAGCAGGAAGCAATCATTAATCATATGTCCCACCTTATGACAATAGAAACAGGGACGCTCATTTTTCTGGCGTAATTGATGTACTACTTGCCGAGTAGGGCTAAAAGTAGGCAATTCAGTGGCTCTACTCTCAGTATGAGCCGAAAACACGCGCTTGTGCGTCAACACAAACTCGTCTGCCAACACAGATGCTTCTGACAAAGAGGATACTTTCTGTTCATTTAGGTAAACTACAATGCGTTCAGGTAAGCAATTTTTAAACTCTTTCAACAAGATTAACTCCCGGAGAGAGTTGAAATCAGTTACCTTACTAGCAGCATGCCATTTATCAAACAGATTTCCCTTATCTCTAGCAAATTCCACGTCTTACTAGAAGACTTTCTATGAGACCTAAATCTCTGTCGGTATGCCTCAGGCACAAGCTCATAGGCGCGAAGAACAGTAGCTTTGACCACCTCATAATTCAGACTGTCTTCAAGAGGTAGCGCTGACAAAACCTCTTGGGCTTTACCAGTTAGTTTACACTGAAGTAATAGGCACCATACCTCTTCAGGCCATTTCAAAGCGACAGCTATTCGTTCAAAAACACAAAAATATGAGTCAACCTCTGACTCTCTGAACAAAGGGACTAAGGCAATCTGCCTACAAATGTCAAAGTGTTTGAAGCCACAGCTGGTGAGGACGGCTCACTAACAGGCACAGCAGGAACGGAGGCTAGCCTCGCTGTCTCTGCCTCCAGTTCCATCTGGCGCATTTTGAACTCAATTTTACACATCTCCAACTGGCGCTGTTCTCTTTCTGCCTCAATTTTACACATTTCCAACTAGAGATTTTCTCGCCTAATTTGGGCTCTCTTCCGCCTCCAGTTGGAGCTGTATCGAACGGACATCCCTCAGGGCCTCACAGTAGGGTGACAGTGGGGAGAGTGGATCAAAACGGGGCAAAGTGGCTGGAACTTTAGCCTCGCCCTCAGTCTGAGACACCGACGGGCTTACAGGAGAAGCAACATCCCCAACAGGGGTAGTAGGCTCAGGCAGCGGTAACACAAGCACCTGCTCTTCCAACAAAACATGTAACACAATCTGTTTAACCTCCGCTTTAACTAAACTCTGCGGAATAGATACAGAATAATGGTCAGCCAAAGTCAGTAAATCAACTCTACGACATTTGTCAAAAACCTCCCACGTAGGGTTATCCAAAAATGATTTTAAATCAAAAGTAGCCATCTTGAACTACCTCCCAAACACAAGAGCCAAGAAATAACAAACACTAATGCTACATCAGCTTTGAAGCTCAACACTGAACTAGACCACCACAATAATTTGCACAAGTGGCATGGGTGTCAGTGAAGACAGATCCCGGATGAGCCCCCACTTATGTTACGAATCCCTTTTACCCCGCAGTCTAGGGGGAATGGAATAGAGACCCGCAACATATCTTATGCAAATTATTATAGTGAAAAGGAACAGTGAGAACAGAAAACACAGACAACTTAAATCTACCGTCAAACACAAATGGTTTATTCTAAACACACGGTAAATGGGGCGTGGGGAAAAGGGGCTGAGCTGGACCCAAGGAAAGAAATAATAGACATTCAAAAAACCCTAAGCTAATCTACCTGCGTCACAAACAGCTAGCTAACTAACTAACTAACTAAATACAGTGGGTGGTCCGCCCAGTTCTAACTAATGCATTTAACACAGGGTTTCCTACGGGTAATGTATGCCCAAGGGAGTCTTGTCTGGTTATCCCCTTTTCCACCAACAAACAAACAGCAATACAACACAGCAGTACATACTCACAGGCTCACAGTAAATGTGAGATGTTGGCACAAAACCAAAAGCGATAGCACACACAAACCAACCAACAGCAACTGGGCTTTAATAAATACTAAACAGAACTAGAGCTCTGTAGCTACAAAACAAGCCAGCTTCTAAACAACAGAGTTATGCATACGAGAGCTACAAACCCAGAGTGCTACATACCAAGAACGAGAGAGAGAGATAACTGACTGGGTTTTAAACCAAGGGAAAGGGGATGTGATTGGGTAAGGGAAAAGGAGCAGGTGTGTCTTCTGATTGGGACTGATTGGTGATTGATGACTGCTGATGAGTGACACCTGTGACTAGGGCAGAAGGAGAGAAAACAAATACACACACAGGATACCTGTATCCGTAACAGTTAGGCTATTAATATATTTCACATTGCAAGACCATGAACGTTTAAATGGGCAGCTTTATACACGGTAGAAACATTTGTAACAAGTTACATTGTTTTAGTAACTGGCGTACGCAACAAACACTCGACTTTGGCCACTTATGTCAAAGTATTGTTGACAAAAGGAATGTGCTACTCAGTCCAACAACAAAATGTCTGGGATCTTTTATTTCAGCTCATAAAACCTGGGACCAACGCTTTACATGTTGCGTTTATATTTTTTTCAGTATAGGTTTCCATCCAATTGGCGACGATTTTCATTCAGAAATGAAGAAAATATGCAAATGTTCCCACCAGTGGTTTGTTTCCAACAAACTGACTTGTTGATACAAATCAATGTGCGATTGTACCAAATAAAAATCTAAAGTTCAATGTGTTTCTGTCACGGTTTCAACTCTACCGATAGTTTTGCCACAAAAACGGTTGCATTAAATAGCAAATGTGCCTACTCTGGTTTTACAGCTCGCAGATACAGTGCGGGTAGGCTGGTGATGAGATTATTTTGGAATATTTTTATTTGTAAAATTGCAGTCAAGCATCGATCCGCATGTCACCAGAATAAGACCCTCGATATTTATTGGAAAGGAGTATCAAGCTCACACCATGCACTTTCACCACCCTGTGAAGTTCATCATAATTTATCTAATCTAGTGTAACCGGTGTGAAATGGCTAGCTAGTTAGTGGGATGTGTGCTAATAACGTTTAAATCGGTGACGTCACTCACTCTAAGACCTTGAAGTAGTTGTTTCCCTTTCTCTGAAAGTGCTGTGGCCTTTGTGGAGTGATGGGTAACGGTGCTTTGAGAGTGACTGTTGCCGATGTGTGCAGAGAGTCCCTGGTTTGAGCCCAGGTTGGGGTGAGGAGAGGGAAGGAAGCAAAACTTTTACAAACCGCATGCTTTCCAGAGTCGTAGTGGGAGGACCATATCATGAAGTTTACTTCAATATGATGTTTATTATAGCAATATTTGCTCATATAGGCCTTTCCACTGCCATTTCTCACATTATTCATTTTATCAAGAAGATCCCACCATGTCGAACAAACAAATTCTCTATCGGCATTTATCAAATTATACCGATATTTCCTTTCCATCACAGCTGTCGTGATTTTTTTAATATGTATGACTTTACTCACGTAGAAACTGTGGATGGAAACATGGTGTCACCATATTCTTAGCTGACTCTGTCATTAGAGGAAATCATTGCATACAACCACACAGAAACAGTGAATGACAGCATATTATAAACCAAATCAGAAGTTATCTAATTAGCCTGACTGCAGTTCTGTCTAAACCCTCCTTCACGAGGCCTTCATTTCGGGGGCTTGACTGGTGCTTGGTGAGAACACAATGCAGTGGGGTGTTTATTGGAGGCCTGAACCCATCCTCCTCTCATTAAATTGATTCATGGACTCAATAAGCCAAGTGCCGGGTGGCAGGTGCGAACGGCACCGTGGAGCACGGAGCTCGATGACGTCCATCACCTTCAGTAGGAGCAGCCATCCTCTTCCTTAACCCCAGCCTCAGTGCTTGGCTTCTGGGTAGGCTCTTGATCGGGCTATTCTGGGCTGGCCCTCACCAGATTAACCTGGCTCTGGCTAGTCTATGGGCTGCGGCTGGTTGACACGCTGCTGTCACACCTCTGGAACTCCGGAACTCTGAAACACTCCCACACTGTTCCAGAACACCTACACAGAACAGCCAGGACTGGCCAAGGACCAATTGGGGTGAATCTGGAAGGGTAATGGCCTGTCAGATAGCTGCGGAATTGTAGAATATTTGTGCATCTAAATATCAGAGCTGATTTTTATGGAATGGATTCTTTCCCGCTGAACTAACCAGAACTATCAGCCCAGAATTAAAGTCAAATAAAATACATATACATTGAACAAGTTATTACTTTCCTAGGGACAATTGTTTCCATTTATACATGTTGTAAAAGTATTGTCTCAGCAGGTACTGCATTACAACATCATTACAAGCAATTGAATATCACAGAAATAATTATGGTTATATCACGTACAGTACCCGTCAAAAGTTTGGACACACCTACTCATTCAAGGGTTTTTCTTTATTTTTACAATTTTTTTACATTGAAGACATCAAAACTATGCAGTAACACATATGGAATCATGTAGTAACCAAAAAATGTGTTAAAAAAATCAAAATAGAAGTTATATTCTTCAAAGTAACCACCCTTTGCCTTGATGACAGTTTTGCACATTCTTGGCATTCTCTCAACCAGCCTCATGAGGAATGCTTTTCCAACGGTCTTGAAGGAGTTCCCACATATGCTGAGCACTTGTTGCCTGCTTTTCCTTCACTCTGTGGTCCAACTCATCCCAAACCATCTCAATTGGGTTGAGGTCGGATGATTGCGGAGGCCAGATCTGATGCAGCACTCCATCACTCTCCTTCTTGGTCAAATAGCCCTTACACAGTCTGGATGTGTATTTTGTGTCATTGTCCTGTTGAAAAACAAATGATATTCTCACTAAGCAGAAGCTGTAGAATGCAGTGGCAGCCATGCTAGTCCCACTAAGCACAAACCAGATGGGATGGGGAATTGCTGCAGAATGCTGTGGTGGCCATGCTGGTTAAGTGTGCCTTGAATTCTAAATAAATCACCGACAGTGTCACCAGCAAAGCAACACCACACCATCATACCTCCTCCTCCATGCTTCACGGTGGGAACCACACATGCAAAGATCATCTGTTCACCTAGTCTGTGTCTCAAAAACACACAGCGGTTGGAACCAAAAATCTCTAATTTCCACCGGTCTAATGTCCATTGATTGTGTTTCTTGGCCCAAGCAAGTCTCTTCTTCTTGTTGATGTTCTTTAGTAGTGGTTTCTTTGCAGCAAATCGACCATGAAGGCCTGATTCACGCAGTCTCCTCTCAACAGTTGATGTTGAGATGTGTCTATTACTTGAACTCTGTGAATCATTTATTTGGGCTGCAATCTGAGGTGCAGTTAACTCTAATGAACTTATTCTCTGCAGCAGAGTTAACTCTGGGTCTTCCTTACCTGTGGCAGTCCTCGTGAGACTCAGTTTCATCATAGCGCTGGATGGTTTTTTCGACTGCACTTGAAGAAACTTGAAATGTTCTTGAAATGTTCTGTATTGACTGACCATGTCTTAAAGTAATGATGGACTGGCATTTTCTTTTTGCTTATTTGAGCTGTTCTTGTCATAATACAGACTTTTATCAAATATGGATATCTTCTGTTTACCACCCCTACCTTGTCACAACACAACTGATTGGCTCAAATGCATTAAAGAATATGATGTCAGATCAGTTGTCGCCTAAGACATTATTACTGATGATAGGACGACTACAAAGTCTACACATTCTAGTTATCAGATTCACATGGAATTGGTGTGCAATTTAAATGTTTAAATATGAAACTATTTGTGAAAATATTAAATGTAAATGCTCAGTGCAAAGTACCCAGTACTGAAGGAAGTCCCGCCTCCAGCAGGAATCCCATGTGGCTACGGCCTTGAACCTAGTGGTGAATGTACCAAACAGTGGTTCCTACTTTAAAAGTTGTGAGCTTACACCGTGGGACTTAAAGGTACCCAGTGTCACGGCTTCATTGCTCCAGACCACCACAAGGGGGAGTTAGAGCACTCATTATGCGTTTGGGTCCCAAGACTTTTATATGAACAATCATATTGAGTGGTTCCAATGACGAATTTGACGCGGGCCACCCGTCCCTGGTGACTTCAGCAAAGATGGCTGACAAAATATTCCGGGGAAGCAAATGTAAGTAGTTATAACATCATAACGAGTCAAGCAAAAAATGTACAATTGAGAGGAATATGTTAGTTAATGTAGAGACAAACGACTGCATTTTTTTTGTCATAAAGTTAATTTACGAAAATTGCTATTTAGCTAGTTTTTTATTTTTTTTGCCATATCCAATACCAGGTGTATCAATCACATTCATTATAGCGAGCAGGTTTCGAACCCTCAACATTCTAGCCCGAAGTCCAGCACACTATCGACTGTGCCCAAATGTATTAATTGGTGTTGCGACTGATTGTGGCTAAAAACACTTTATCAATTGGAATCTTTAACATGTGGAAAGGGGAAAAAGTATTATTATTCGTTTTTCACAAGCATAGCAGAATGGGCTATTAGCTGAACAATAGACTATTCAACCTTTACTAAAGAATTGTCTAATAGCCGACCTAGGTGTGAAACCCCCCCTCTCCAACTTGCAACAAATAATTTTCAGGACAATCTAAAAAAAGCAGCGGAGATGCACAATAGATTTATATAGGTTTCTATTGTAACATTCTCACGGAAACATGGCTCACTCGGGATACATTATCAGTCGGTACAGCCACCTGGTTTCTTCACACATCGCGCCGACAGAAACAAACATATAACTGGTAAGAATAAGGGCGGGGGTGTATGCCTTATGATTAACGAGACATGGTGTGGTCACAACAACATACAGGAACTCAAGTCCTTTTGTTCACCTGACCTAGAATTCCTTACGATCAAATGCAGACCGCATTACCTACCACGAGAATTCTCTTTTTGTTGATCCCAGCCTATAGACAGAAACTAAAACAGGAAACGTCTGTGCTCAGGTCTGTTCAATGCTGGTTCAACCAATCCGATTCCATGCTTCAAGATTGCTTCGAACACGTGGACTGGGATATGTTCTGGATAGCGTCGGACAATAACATTGATGTATACGCTGATTCGGTGAGCGAGTTGATTAGCAAGTGCATCGGTGATGTACCCACAGCGACTATTAAAACTTTCCTCAACCAGAAACCGTGGATTGATAGCAGCATTAGCTAAAAACTGAAAGCGCGAACCATTGCTTTTAATCAGGGCAAGGCGACCAGAAACATGACCGAATACAAACAGTGTAGCTATTCCCTCCGCAAGGCAATAAAACTAGCTAGGCGTCATTATTGAGACAAAGTAGAGTCGCAATTCAACGGCTCAGACACGAGAGGTATGCGGCAGGGTCAACAGTCAATCACGCACTACAAAAAGAAAACCAGCCCCGTCGCGGACGCCGAAGTCCTGCTCCCAGACAAACTAAACAACTTCTTTGCTCGCTTTGAGGACAATACAGTGCCACTAACTCGGCCCGCTAACCAAAACATGCGGGCTCTCCTTCACCGCAGCCAACGTGAGTAAAACATTTAAACGTGTTAACCCTTGCAAGGCTGCCGGCCCAGAAGGCATCCCTAGCCGCGTTCTCAGAGCATGCGCAGACCAGCTGGATGCTGTGTTTACGAACATATTCAATCAATCTTTATCCCAGTCTGCTTTTCCCACATGCTTCAAGAGGACCACCATTGTTCCTGTTCCCAAGAAAGCTAAGGTAACTGAGCTAAAAGACTATCGCCACCTAGCACTCACCTCCGTCATCATGAAGTGCTTTGAGAGACTAGTCAAGGATCATATCACCTCCATCCTACCTGACACCCTGGACCCACTCCAATTTGCTTACAGCCCCAACAGGTCCACAGACGATGCAATCGCAATCACACTGCACACTGCCCTAACCCATCTGGACAAGAGGAATACCTATGTAAGAATGCTGTTCATCGACTACAGCTCAGCATTTAACACCATAGTACCCTCCAAACTTATCATTAAGCTCGAGACCCTGGCTCTCGACCCCGCCCTGTGCAACTGGGTCCTGGACTTCCTGACGGGCCGGCCCCAGATGGTGAGGGTAGGAAACAACATCTCCACCCTGCTGATCCTCAACACTGGGGCCCCATAAGGGTGCGTTCGCAGCCCTCTACTGTACTCCCTGTTCACCCATGACTGCGTGGCCATGCACGCCTCCAACTCAATCATCAAGTTTGCAGACGACACAACAGTGGTAGGCTTGATTACCCACAACGACGAGACGGCTTACAGGGAGGAGGTGAGGGCCCTCGGAGTACTGTGTCAGGAAAATAACCTCACACTCAACGTCAACAAAACAAAGGAGATGATCGTGGACTTCAGAAAACAGAAGAGGGAGCAGCCCCCTATCCACATCGACGGGACAGTAGTGGAGAAGGTGGAAAGTTTTAAGTTCCTCGGCATACACATCACTGACAAACCGAAATGGTCCACCCACACAGACAGCGTGGTGAAGAAGGCGCAACAGTACCTCTTCAACCTCAGAAGGCTGAAGATACTTGGCTTGTCACCAAAAACACTCACAAACGTTTACAGATGCACAATCGAGAGCATCCTGTCGGGCTGTGTCACCGCCTGGTACAGCAACTGCTCCGCCCACAACCGTAAGGCTCTCTCAAATCAAATCAAAAATCAAATGTATTTATAAAGCCCTTCTTACATCAGCTGATGTCACAGAGTACTGTACAGACACCCAGCCTTAAACCCCAAACAGCAAGCAATGCAGGTGTAAAAGGAACGGTGTTAGGAAAAATTCCCTAGAAAGGCCAAAACCTAGAATGAAACCTAGAGAGGAACTAGGCTGTGAGGGGTGGCCAGTCCTCTTCTGGCTGTGCCGGGTTCAGATTATAACAGAACATGGACAAGATTTTAAAATATTTATAATACAGGCAGAACAGTTGAAACTGGAGAAGCAGCATGGCCAGGTCGACTGGGGATGTCAAGGAGTCGTCAGGCCAGGTAGGCCTTGAGGAATGGTCCTAATGCTCAGGTCCTCCGAGAGAGAGAGCGAGAAAGAAAGAAAGAAAGAAAGAAAGA
>QNTS01009104.1:18064-29668 GCA_003317085.1 Hucho hucho | reverse complement strand
ACACACACACATTCTGGATTAAACACACACACACTCTGGGTTAAACACACACATTCTGGGTTAAACACACACACACACACACACACACTCTGGATTAAACACACACACACACACAAACACTCTCTGGATTAAACACACACACACACACAGTCTGGATTAAACACACACACACACACACACACTGGATTAAACACAGTCTTGATTAAACACACACACACAGTCTGGATTAAACACACACACACACACACACGCACTCTCTGGATTAAACACACAGACACACACTCTGGATTAAACACACACACACTCTGGGTTAGTGGTTAATTCACCTCTCTTACTCACTCTCATAGACTCCACTCCATCCGAATATGTAGTAAAACGTGTGTGTGTGTGTGTGTGTGTTTCATCCATGTGGCTCAGTGCAAACACCAGCGGAGGTTATAAATACCTGAATGATCTCTCTGTAGGTGGAAAACGCCTGATTCAGGCCTGTCTCACTCCTGCTGTTGGGTCAACTATCTGTCTCGCTCTCATTCTAGCTGCCTGTCTTTCTCTCCTTCCCCGCTTCCACTCCCTCTCTCTTTCTCCCTACTGTCTCACAGACTCCTGCTGTTGGGCAAGATTCAATCTCTAGTTCATTTATGGACTAAGAAGGGGCTCCCTGCGTTGATGTGGCTCTGTGGGACTCAGAGAGGAGGTTCATTCTTTGTGGTCTGTGGATGGGTTGGTGGTTGACTGTGGATGGGTTGGTGGTTGACTGTGGATGGGTTGGTGGTTGGCTGTGGATGGGTTGGTGGTTGACTGTGGATGGGTTGGTGGTTGACTGTGGATGGGTTGGTGGTTGACTGTGGATGGGTTGGTGGTTGACTGTGGATGGGTTGGTGGTTGACTGTGGATGGGTTGGTGGTTGACTGTGGTTGTTCTTGGTTGATGATTTATTGAACTTGTGTGGCTATCGACAACCCCTGCCCACCCACCTTCTCCCAACCCAACCACTGGTGGTGTAGTTCTAGAGATGAGAGAGGCGCTCAAAGCTTTTATCTCTGGGAGTTGGAGCATAGCACTAGGGGCTGAAGGTGCAGTCTCATGCCATTGCTCACACATACTCACTCAGTGTGTGTGTGTGTGTGTGTGTGTGTGTGTGTGTGTGTGTGTGTGTGTGTGTGTGTGTGTGTGTGGCACTAGGGGCTGAGGGCACCAGTCTCATGCCAAAACTACTTCACTTTATCAGTCAATTTACCTAATGGACCCTCTTCACCCCTCATCTGCTGTTTTTCTGTCTGGCGCTCCCCCAGCTGAGGTTATGCCCTCTCCCATGGCACAGCTTGTTGCAGACTCAGCAGAAACACCTTTGCACCATACTCCAGAACTAAAGACCCTCAAAGCTAGAAATCAATGATTGTTAATCATTGTTTATGACATATTATTTTGAGTCACGTGACCACGGTACATCTAGACTTATGGGTCTTGTGAGTAGACGGGAACAGGACCAATGATCTGCAAAGACATTGAAGTAAACAATACATCCAAACAGAACAGTAACGTTCATATTAGGCATATGTGTTGAATACAGAGTGGATATGCACAGCATCTGTGAATGCGTGACGAAATCCTTGATATCCGGCCACGGCCAGTTCTTCTGACCATCCAATTACAGCTCAGCCTAGCAGGAAGTGTTGCCAAGAGTAATGCCCGCTGGCTTGGAGGAAGAGAGTGAGAGAGAGAGAGAGCGCGAGACAGAGAGAGAGAGAGACAGAGAGAGAGAGACAGAGAGAGAGAAAGAGAGAGCGAGACAGAGAGAGAGAGAGAGAGAGACATAGAAAGAGAGAGAGAAACAGAGAGAGATACAGAAAGAGAGAGACAGAGAGCGAGACAGAAAGAAAGAGAGATTGTGATTAATTGAAACCAGAATTTTTAAGATATTATTGTTCCAGAAATGTTTCATGGTAACATTGAACGTTACCATGTATGAACTTTACCATGTATGAACGTTACCATGTACGAACGTTACCATGAAACATTTCTAGAACAATATCTTAAATTCTGAGAACATTGTAAGTTATTTTTGACATTAAGGGAATGGTCTCTTGGAAACATTCCTTGCACATCACGGTAACATTCCTATGAAAGCATTAGTTAATGACCTTATGAGACTCTTAAGGGAACGTTCTCTAAAGTTGTGGGAATGTTTGTTCTTAGCTGGGAGGGTAGTTAGAGGATGGAAAAGGCTTTTGCTTCACCGAAACACAATATACATACAGTAAAGATGTTTGAAAAAGAGCGCCACTGGTGCTGTTACATTATGCTTTCAGTGAGTATGTCCAGTTCTGATGGTTAGGAGAACATTCCATCAACGTCCCACCAAACATACACAGAACATGGTGTGGTGTGTTGCCATGTTCCCAGAATATAAGATATTCATGTTTTAGACATGTTTCATGGTTACCATGTTCCCAGAATATAAGATATTACTGTTTTAGACATGTTTCATGGTTACCATGTTCCCAGAATATAAGATATTAATGTTTTAGACATGTTTCATGGTTACCATGTTCTCAGAATATAAGATATTAATGTTTTAGACATGTTTCATGGTTACCATGTTCTCAGAATATAAGATATTAATGTTTTAGACATGTTTCATGGTTACCATGTTCTCAGAATATAAGATATTAATGTTTTAGACATGTTTCATGGTTGCCATGTTCCCAGAATATAAGATATTCATGTTTTAGACATTTTTCATGGTTACCATGTTCCCAGAATATAAGATATTAATGTTTTAGACATGTTTCATGGTTACCATGTTCTCAGAATATAAGGTTTCTTCTGGGCAGGGCCTAACTATACTGGCCAATAAGTACATGTCCTAGAGATATCCCTTATCGGTACAGTAGTTAGGATCTTTTTTATTGGTGCTGGTGGCCTGGGTGCAATCTGCCAGAGGAGTCACCCTACTCACATTATTAGCAATATATGTTCATGTCATTACTTGGCAACAGTTACAACACACCGATCTGATTAAAATTAGTTTCTCAATAACTGTGTTTCCACAGGCAGCTCAATTCTGATCTTTTTTCAGATCAGCTCTTTCTACAATAATTGGGCAATAGTTCAGAACTGGGCTGCCTGTGAAGACGCAGACAATGACAGGTCTGTTCTACATGGTACAGGGCCTATAGAAAGCCTACACCCTCTTGAACTGTTTCACATTTTGTTGCGTTCCAAAGTGGGATTGAAATAGATTGAATTGTATTTTTTTGTCATTCATCTACAAAAATACTCCATAATTTCAAAGTGAAAAGACTGAAATTGAAGACAGTGAATGTTCCTGAGTCGCCAAGTTACAGTTTTCACTTATATCTGCTTGAAAATATATGGCAAAACTTGAAAATGTCTGTCTGGCCATGATCCCCAACACATTGACAGAGCTTGAAGAATTCTGAAAATAATGAATGGGCAAATATTGCACAATCCAGGTGTGCAAAGCACTTATGAGAATTACCCAAAAAGGTATATTACAGGTATTGACTCGTGGGGTGAGTACTTATCTAATCAAGGTATATTACAGGTATTGACTCGTGGGGGTGAGTACTTATCTAATCAAGGTATATTACAGGTATTGACTCGTGGGGGTGAGTACTAATCTAATCAAGGTATATTACAGGTATTGACTCGTGGGGGTGAGTACTTATCTAATCAAGGTATATTACAGGTATTGACTCGTGGGGGGGTCTGTATATAGGCTCTGTATATGTGGTGAAGATTTCAAAAAGACGATATTCTCTTTGAGATGCTCAGCTATATAGGATTAATAAATATTGATCATTCATGAGATAGTGGAAATGTGGTCATAACTCGTGTTTAAGGGGATATCCTACAGATTCTCATATTCCAATGAGAAACTCATTTTAATTAGCATATTTTTCTAAGAATGTGTGAGAAGGGTGAATCCCGTAATGGGTCTTGAATCCCCTAGCGCTATATCTATGCTTCCTGTTCTTAAGTTTCGTGTTTGCGTCTTTTACGTTCGGTTTTGTACATCAGCTTCAAAACAGCTGAACATTGTTTTGGTTATTGAAAAGGTATTTCCAGAGGTTTATATGGTAGAATGATTCTCTACTCTATGCATTGCTTGTTTTGCCACATAAACTGAAATTAGGTGAATTATTCGAATTTTAGCAACCAGGAAATGCCGGAGCGATTTCGGAATATTGCACCTTTAATATCTTACATTCTGAGAACATGACAACCCTGTTCTGTGTATGTTTGATGTGACGTTGATGGAATATTCTCCTACCCCTCAGAAAACTGGACATGTTCTAACAACATCCCATAAAAAGCATCTAGAACATGAATGCTGTTTATTCTAAGAACACTGTAACCACGTTCTAGATAAGTTCTGCTTGACATTAATAGAATGTTCTCCTAACTTTAACACAAAAGCATGCTAAAAAGGTTCTCAGAGATAGATTGTTCCCCTAACTAATGGAAAACTGGACACTCAAACTTTATGGGAACATTACGGGTAACACTACAAAAATGTTCTCTCTCTAGAATTGTTAGCTAGGTTTCTGCTATCAGAAAGAAATGTTTTGTTTCAGCTGGTGGGTTTTGATAAGGTGGCTCAACTGGCAGAACTGGAGATGTGTGTGTCCATGTGTTTGTGTGTATGCATGCGTGCGTACGTGTGTGTGAGGGGTTTTGATAAGGTGAATCACCTTCTGAAGGGGCTGCTGTTCTGTACCTGGAGTCTCTTGGTGACCCAAGACAGATTCTCTTGCTCCGGGGAGAGGCATTCCAGATGCTGTCACGCTCCCAGCCTTAAGTAAACCCCTGTGGCGTAACCACTGAGGAAAACAGCAGGAGGCTGCTGAAAGAGTCAAATCAGGCACTTACTTACAGCGCCTGCATTGAATGAAACTCAGAGAGCGAGAAACCCTTAAGCATATCTGCAACACCTGCAGCACCTGCCTGTTTAACGCCACACTCAGCATCACGATCACACACACACATCAAGGTCAAGTTGAGACACAGTTAGCTGCAGAGCTAGAGCAGGTAAAATTACCCACTCCAGAAACTGGGCTGCTACCAACCCAACTGCATTCAGGACAGACATTCAGAGACTGTCGCACAGTAGGTCGAAATAGAACCGAACACTTTTCAAACGGATAACGCAATTGAACGTTGTTATTGCATTAGCTCAGGTTGATTTCTGTTTGATCCTATAGAAGTGCTGCCCCAGTGGGACCATGCCTGACTGTGTACCAGGGCAGTGGGACCATGCCTGACTGTGTACCAGGGCAATGGGACCATGCCTGACTGTGTACCAGGGCAATGGGACCATGCCTGACTGTGTACCAGGGCAGTGGGACCATGCCTGACTGTGTACCAGGGCAGTGGGACCATGCCTGACTGTGTACCAGGGCAGTGGGACCATGCCTGACTGTGTACCAGGGCAGTGGGACCATGCCTGACTGTGTACCAGGGCAGTGGGACCATGCCTGACTGTGTACCAGGGCAGTGGGACCATGCCTGACTGTGTACCAGGGCAGTATGTTGAATGTTTAATAATTCAACTTTTGGATTTTGAATTTGGCGCCTTGCATTTCACCTGGTAGTGTCAGGACTGGCGCCCCACCACTCCCTAAGTAGTTAAGGCATTTTTAGTTATCAAGCTTCCTTGCATTCATGTGACTAAAGATGGTTCACAAACGTTTAATTAATACTGGGTTGTTCCACCTCAAAAGCCACAAGAAAGAGGATTTCATCACCCACCATCCCAGATTTTTCTGAAATCGTTTCTGTAGTTAGCAACAGGTAATATTGGCATTATAGAAACATTATTTTGTTGAAATATAATTTTATCGCTGATAAATTAAGCTAATTGATTGCATACAAATTCATCATTGTAATGTATAGGATTCAGATAATATTCAATAAATATAGTACCCAACATCTGATTTGGACCAAACTTCTTCCTACCAATTATTAAAACATGAGGAACCCCCCCAAAAAAATTCTAAAGCCAGTCACTGACCCGCTGTGTAATCCCTATGAATCTGATGATGTTTTCATTTTTCCCTGTTCAGAGAAATTAGTCATTGAAGTCGCTTGCATTAGTTACCATAAAGTAGTGTGAAAGTACCAGGTTCTGACCACTAGATACCCTGTTCCATCTATACCGCCACATTCTTATCATGTTGCGGATCTCTGTGTTTATTAAATAGATCACAACATTTCCTTTGCAACTATGGGTAGAAAACCAATAGATTTGGCTCATGATGAAAATACATTGTATGGTCATCTTCAAGCCAGTCCTCCATGAAAGCAATTCAGTTTGTCCATCTCTTAGCAACCTAACACTTCAACCCAAGTCATAGTCCAACAAGTGGCTGCTCTGAGACGGCTCCCTATGCAAGTCTCACATAAAGAATTTTCTGACAAGCCCAAAACTTTGATGGAGAAATGGTCTGGGGACAAAAATGTTGCGATAACCCTAATAAAATAATTCATTGCATGGCAGTCTAATATTTAATGAAATGATCAGGACCAGCTCTAGTGTGCCTTCAGAAATTATTCAGACTCCTTTTTCCACATTTTGTTACGTGACAGCCTTATTCTAAAATGTATTAAATCGTTTTTTCCTCATCAATCGACACACAGTCACATAATGACATCACAATACCCATAATGACATCACAATACCCCATGATGACATCACAATAGCCATGTCATCACAATACCCATAATGACATCACAATGCCCCATAATGACATCACAATACCCATAATGACATCACAATACCCATAATGACATCACAATACCCATAATGACAAAGCAAAAACAAGTTTTTAGATTTTTTTTATTACAAATGTACATTAGTATTCAGACCCTTTACTCAGTACTTTGTTGAAGCAGCATCGAGTCTTCTTGGGTATGACGCTACAAGCTTGGCACACCTGTATTTGGGGAGTTTCTCCCATTCTTCTCTGCAGATCCTCTCAAGCCCTGTCAGGTTGGATGGGAAGCGTTGCTGCACAGCTATTTTCAGGTTTCTCCAGGGATGTTCGATCAGGTTCAAGTCCAGGCTCTGGCTGGGCCACTCAAGGACATTCAGAGACTTGTTCCGAAGCCACTCCTGCGTTGTCTTGGCTGTGTGCTGAAGGATGTTGTCCTGTTGGAAGGTGAACCTTCACCCCAGTCTGAGGTCCTGAGTGCTCTGGAGCAGGTTTTAATCAAGGATCTCTCTGTACTTTGTTTCATTCATCTTTGCCTCAATCTTAACTAGTTTCCCAGTCCCTGCAGCTGAAAAACATCTCCACAGCATGCTGCCACCACCATGCTTCACCGTAGGATAGTGCCAGGTTTCCTCCAAATGTGACACTTGGCATTCAGGCCAAAGAGTTCAATCTTGGTTTCATCAGGCCAGGTCTGAGTTCAATCTTGGTTTCATCAGGCCAGGTCTGAGTTCAATCTTGGTTTTATCAGGCCAGGTCTGAGTTCAATCTTGGTTTCATCAGGCCAGGTCTGAGTTCAATCTTGGTTTCATCAGGCCAGGTCTGAGTTCAATCTTGGTTTCATCAGGCCAGGTCTGAGAGTCTTTAGGTGCCTTTTGGCAATCTCCAAGTGGGCTGTCATGTTTCTTTTACTGAGGAGTGGCTTCCGTCTGGCCACTCTACCATAAAGACTTGATTGGTGGAGTGCTGGTTGTCCTTCTGGAAGGATCTCCTATCTCCACAGAGGAACTCTGTAGCTCTGTCAGAGTGACCATCGGGTTCTTGGTCCCCTCTCTGACCAAGGCTCTTCTCCCCCGATTGCTCAGTTTGGCCGGGCGGCCAGCTCTAAGAAGGGTCTTGGTGGATCCAAACTTCTTCCATTTAAGAATGATGGAGGCCACGGTGTTCTTGGGGACCTTCAATGCTACAGAATTGTTTTGGTACCCTTCCCCAGATCTGTGCCTTGACACAATCCTGTCTCAGAGCTGTACGGACAATTTCTTCAACCTCATGGCTTGGTTTTTGTTTTGACATGCACTGTCATCTGTGGGACCTTATATAGACAGGTGTGTGCTTTTCCAAATCATGTCCAATCAATTGAATTTACCACAAGTGGACTCCAATCAAGTTGTAGAAACATCTCAAGGATGATTAATGGAAACACTATTTCGAGTCTCATAGCAAAGGGTCTGAATACTTATGTAAATAAGGTGTTTCTGTTAAAAAAAATTATACATTTGCTAAAATGTCTATTTTAGCAAATGTTAAGCGCTGTTAAGACCAAACACTCCTAATTGAAGAAGATGCTAGCAGGCATGGTCCCATTGCCCTGGTACACAGTCAGGCATGGTCCTACTGCCCTGGTACACAGTCAGGCATGGTCCCACTGCCCTGGTACACAGTCAGGCATGGCCCTACTGCCCTGGTACACAGTCAGGCATGGCCCTACTGCCCTGGTACACAGTCAGGCATGGTCCCACTGCCCTGGTACACAGTCAGGCATGGTCCCACTGCCCTGGTACACAGTCAGGCATGGTCCTACTGCCCTGGTACACAGTCAGGCATGGTCCTACTGCCCTGGTACACAGTCAGGCATGGTCCCACTGCCCTGGTACACAGTCAGGCATGGTCCCACTGCCCTGGTACACAGTCAGAGACATTTTAGTTTTTGCTTTGTCATTATGGGGTATTGGGATGTCATTATGGGGTATTGGGATGTCATTATGGGGTATTGGGATGTCATTATGGGGTATTGTGTGTAGATCGCTGAGAAAAAATATATATTTAATCGATTTTAGAATAAGGCTGTAACATAAAATGTGGAAAAAGTCAAGAGGTCTGAATACTTTCCGAAGACACTGTATATTGTGATTAGTGACATTTACCATTAAACCCAATGCAACCATTACAATCGCAAAACACTATACAGTGTGTTTGGGACTTTCACCATTGATGACCATTAGAGACCATAACATTGAAACCATTAGACCTGCTGTTGTAGCCTAATGGTTTGCTTATTCACCAGGAATGGTCTAACAGTAACTAATCCAGACCTTTTTTGAAGGGAATAAACCAAATGTTTTCCTGGACACAGATTAAGTGTAAAAGAAGGACAAACTGATTTGGCTGACCGGCTTGAATTGTGAGGATGACCGTACATTTTATGTTCATCATGAGCCAATTCTATTGGTTTTCTACCCAAAGTTACAAAGGAAATGTTGTGATCTATTTAATAAACACAAAGAGTGTGGCGGTATAGCAGTAAAAAACCTGGTACTTTACATCTAGTGGTCAAAACCTGGTACTTCCACACTGCTGTATGGTAAATGATGCATCACCAGAATCACAGGGAAAACATGACAGTATGGACTTGTCAAACATAGAGAACTGATACCGCATACTGGTTGTTTGTGTGGGATTGGCATGGGGTGTGTAGGGGGGGGGGGTCAATGGGTGGCTTTTGAATTTTTGGGGGGGTGGATTCCTCATGTCTTACTCATTGGTAGGAAGAAGTTTGGTCCAAATCAGATGTTGGGTACTATATTCATTGAATATTATCTGAATCCTATACATTTAAATTGCAAATTTGGGTGCAATCAATTAGTTTAACTTCTCAGAGATAAAATGAAATGTCAACAAAATAACGTTTCAGGAATGCCAATATTACCCGTTTCAGGAATGCCAATATTACCCGTTTCAGGAATGCCAATATTACCTGTTTCAGGAATGCCAATATTACCTGTTTCTAACTACAGAAACAATTTCTGAACAATTTAAAATGGTTGGTGTCACCAGTCAAAAGCATTCAGAATTTTCCAGCGACCCATCAGATAAACAAAACCAATGTTTCTGCCCACAGCCCAAAAACCAACCTAGCCACAACCCATCAGTGGGTCCCGACCCTCTATTTGGGAAACACTGCACCAGAGAATTCCTAATGCAAAACTGAGTGTGTATTCATTTGGCCAGAGTCAGCCCCAGTACTGCTGATGTGGGTGATTGTGGGGTGTTGAGTTATGTACAATCGGTTTTATAACTGCTGGAGAGGCAGCCAGATCTGTGTGTGTGTGTGTGTGTGTGTGTGGGTGTGAGCTCCCAAGAATATGTGTATTGTTTATCACATTCCTGGTGTGTGTAGAGAAACAGCCAGAGAAACCAAATCCCTAACACCAACCCTAACACAAGCCGCTGTCCACAGGTTGTCCCAGACAGAAAATTGGGAGGGTTAGGGTCCAAATTACACTCTGGGAGAGGAGAGAACGCTGCGTTTGTTTCCTGCACTGTGTGTTTAGTATGTATGTAGTGTAGTGTGTTTTCTCCTGGCAGGGGACACAGTAGGCAGTAGTGACAGGTTCTTTTAGGGTATTATCGATTCTATCTAAACCAAACGGGTGTTCAGCAAACATACAGTGGGGCATGCTGTGTGTGTGTGTGTGTGTGTGTGTGTGTGTGTGTGTGTGTGTGTGTTTGTGTTTGTGGAGTATGACGAGAGCTAAGGGAGAGAGAGTTGAGAAGGTGTGTGTGTGTGTGTCCGGGCTCTGCAAACATAAACACGGTGGTGTGTTAGTAGAGCTGCGCCACGTTAGCGATCAGGCTAAGTGCCGCTGCCAAAACAAACAGTGTGCACGTCACGTGTATTTCTGTCTGCTTGAGTGTGGGCATGCATATGTGCGCGTGCATGTGTGTGTGTGGAGCTGCTAAGTGCCACTGGGCCGCTGCCAAAGCAAACAGCTCTAATGAGAAGCAGCTCCTGGGGAAGAGAGGAGGCCGGAGCTGAAGCCTGGGGCTCACCAGCCCAAACACACTAGCCCTGCTGTCTCCCACACAGGCTTAAATAGAGGCCTGTTCACCCCCCACGGCCACCTCCACCCCTCCAACCTCTTCCACCCCACCACACAGCCCCGGAGTTAAAGTGTGAGAGGGGTAGATGGGGGGGTGTGAGGACCGAGGTGGATAAGGATGGGGGGGTGAGAGGACCGAGGTGGATAAGGATGGGGGGGTGAGAGGACCGAGGTGGATAAGGATGGGGGGTGAGGACCGAGGTGGATAAGGATGGGGGGGTGAGATGGTATGGGGGTTAGGGGGCATAACTGTTAACAAACAGATCTTGTGTCAGCTCTTCAGCTCTAGGTAATTATGTCTGGGGGGGGCTACATGTGTTCGTAGATGTTTGTGAGTGCCAAACCTCAGGTGCTTTACAGACTAATCACTGACACTGCAAACACACACACACAGATATACCCACCTCTACAGACTGGCCAGGAATGATGAGGCGGAGGAGGAATGTCTTACTCTTGCGACACCGGCACGGTTACTCCCGGCACGGTTACTCCCGGCACGGTTACTCCCGGCACGGTTACACCCGGCACGGTTACACCCAGCACGGTTACTCCCGGCACGGTTACTCCATCATTCACCAAACTGTAAAAGAGCTGCCACAAATAGCACCTATTACTGGGGTATGTACACAGGAGCAGCACACTGTCTACTGCAGCTGCATTAGCACAGTACCACTGGGAGGAAACCAGAGGAGTGTGTCCTGGGGGGACTCTGTCAGTTAGTGTCTGTCTGTTAGTGTCTGTCAGTGTGTGAGAGAGAGAGAGAGAGA
>QNTS01009103.1:6616-23922 GCA_003317085.1 Hucho hucho | reverse complement strand
TACTTTGTTAAACTGATGTTGGATCAGTAGTACTTTGTTAAACTGATGTTGGATCAGTAGTACTTTGTTAAACTGATGTTGGATCAGTAGTACTTTGTTATACTGATGTTGGATCAGTAGTACTTTGTTAAACTGATGTTGGATCAGTAGTACTTTGTTAAACTGATGTTGGATCAGTAGTACTTTGTTAAACTGATGTTGGATCAGTAGTACTTTGTTATACTGATGTTGGATCAGTAGTACTTTGTTAATCTGATTTTGGATCAGTAGTACTTTGTTAAACTGTTGTTGGTTCAGTAGTACTTTGTTAAACTTGGATCAGTAGTACTTTGTTAAACTGTTGTTGGATCAGTAGTACTTTCTTAAACTTGGATCAGTAGTTCTTTGTTAAACTGTTGTTGGATCAGTAGTACTTTGTTAAACTTGGATCTGTAGTACTTTTTTAAACTGATGTTGGATCAGTAGTACTTTGTTATACTGATGTTGGATCAGTAGTACTTTGTTAAACTGTTGTTGGATCAGTAGTACTTTGTTAAACTGATGCTGGATCAGTAGTACTTTGTTAAACTGTTGTTGGATCAGTAGTACTTTCTTAAACTTGGATCAGTAGTACTTCGTTAAACTGATGTTGGATCAGTAGTACTTCGTTAAACTGATGTTGAAACTGTAGTTTATGCTGCACACTGCAACTCTACACAGGAACTTGGCTGTATGAACTTGGCTGTAAGAACTTGGCTGTAAGAACTTGGCTGTAAGAACTTGGCTGTATGAACTTGGCTGTATGAACTTGGCTGTATGAACTTGGCTGTAAGAACTTGGCTGTAAGAACTTGCTGTAAGTGCACTGCCCTATAAGTTGAGCTAAGGCCCTCTCTCTCTCAATTAAATTTTCAATTCAAGGGTCTTTATTGGCATGGGAAACATATGTTTACATTGCCAAAGCAAGTGAAACAGATAATAAACAAAAGTGAAATAAACAATAAACAATAAAACAGTAAACATTACGCTCACAGAAGTTCCAAATGAATAAAGACATTTCAAATGTCATATTATGTCTATATACAGTGTTGTAACGATGTGCGAATAGTTAAAGTACAAAAGGGAAGAAAAAAAAAAAACATAAATATGGGTTGTATTTACAATGGTGTTTGTTCTTCACTGATTCCCCTTTTTTGTGGCAACAGGTCACAAATCTTGCTGCTGTGATGGCACACGGTGATATTTCACCCAATAGATATGGGAGATTATAAAAAAAATTGATTTGTTTTCGAATTCTTTGTGGATCTGTGTAATCTGAGGGAAATATGTGTCTCTAATATGGTCATACATTTGGCAGGAGGTTAGGAAGTGCAGCTCAGTTTCCACCTCATTTTGTGGGCAGTGTGCACATAGCCTGTCTTCTCTTAAGAACCAGGTCTGCCTTCGGCAGCCTTTCTTAATAGCAAGGCTAAGCTCACAAAGTCTGAACAGTCAAAAATGTCCTTTATTTTGGGTCAGTCAGTGGTCAGGTATTCTGCCACTGTGTACTCTCTGTTTAGGGCCAAATAGCATTCTAGTTTGCTCTGTTTTTTTGTTAATTCTTTCCAATGTGTCAAGTAATTATCTTTTTGTTTTCTCATGATTTGGTTGGGTCTAATTGTGTTGCTGTCCTGGGGCTCTGTGGGGTCTGTTTGTGTTTGTGAACAGAGCCCCAGGACCAGCTTACTTAGGGGACTCTTCTCCAGGTTAATTTCTCTGTAGGTGATGGCTTTGTTATGGAAGGTTTGGGAATCTCTTCCTTTTAGGTTGTTGTAGAATTTAATGGCTCTTTTTCTGGATTTTGATAATTAGCGAGTATCGACCTCTGCATGCATTATTTGGTGTTTTACGCAGAGTCTCAATTTGGTGTTTGTCCCATTTTGTGAATTCTTGGTTGGTGAGTGGACCCCAGACCTCACAACCATAAAGGGCAATGGGTTCTATAACTGATTCAAGTATTTCTTGCCAGATCCTAATTGGTATGTCGAATGTTTATGTTCCTTTTGATGGCATCGATGGCCCTTCTTGCGTTGTCTCTCAGCTCGTTCACAGCTTTGTGGAAGTTACCTGTGGCGCTGATGTTTTAGGCCGAGGTATGTATGGTTTTGTGTGTGCTCTAGGGCCAGAGTGTGTAGATGGAATTTGTATTCGTGGTCCTGTGGCTTGTATATTTTATATTTTCATGTAGCATACCATCAACCCCACAGGCCTTTTTTTGTCCTGTAATTCATTCATGGTAATTGGAGAATCCAGTGTGTTCTGGTAGTCTTTAATAGTTGATTCTTAGACCCGGGCTATAAGAGGGATTGTCTACTGATCATAGCATGTTAGAGACTCCATATGATCTGAAATCTCGCTGTGGTCCTGGACTGATTCATGTGTCAGAAGTTTGATTTAGAAAATGTATCTAGTTGTGATTTTCTGGCTCCTCAAACTAACTCTGACATTTTGATAATTACTGAGACTTGGTTAAAAAAAAGTCAGACTGATGTTTCTCTGAATGGATATAATGTCTCTACAACAGAGCTGGCAGAGATGGGGATGTTGCCATAAAGAACAACTTGTTACTGTGTACAAACATGTATTTTTGTCTGATCAGTGTTTGTAGTTGAAAAGCTTTTTGTAGATTTTTGTCTCCTTTCACCTTTGTTTCATCTGGCTGTGAACACAGTGAACAATAGTGCAATATTGCATGCAGAGGTTTTAAAGGAGACATACAAAACAGGTCTGCTGAAACCTTTGAGGCTTGGATATACCTGGGCTCCCTAGGTATATCCCTTCACTGGGGCATTATCTGGGGCCTTCACTGGGGCATTATCTGGGGCCTTCACTGGGGTATTATCTGGGGCCTTCACTGGGGCATTATCTGGGGCCTTCACTGGGGCATTATCTGGGGCCTTCACTGGGGCATGATCTGTGGCCTTCACTGGGGTATTATCTGGGGCCTTCACTGGGGCATTATCTGAGGCCTTCACTGGGGTATTATCTGAGGCCTTCACTGGGGCATTATATGGGGCCTTCACTGGGGCATTATCTGGGCAGACACCTGCCTACTGCTGCTTTCATCCTTCTACTTAACCTTGTGCCTTGGATGTTTTTGGACTAACACATAATGTTTATTGAGAGCGTGGGGCCTAGGATCGAGCCTTGGGGTACTCCCTTGGTGACAAGCAGTGGCTGAGGCAGCAGATTTTCTGACTTCATACACTGCACTCTTTTAGAGAGGCCAAAGACCCCTCAGAGACAGCAATATTCCTTAGCCGGCCCACAAGAATGGAATGGTCTACCGTATCAAAAGCTTTTGGCCAAGTCAATAAAAATAGCAGCACAACATTTGCTTATAATCAAGGGCAATGGTGACATCATTGAGGATCTTTGAGGTTACAGTGACACCTCCATAACCTGAGCAGAAACCAGATTGCATATCTGAGAGAATACTATAGACATCAAGAAAACCAGTTTTTACAACACTTTTGATAAACAGGACAAAATAGAAATTGGCCTATAACAGTTAGAATCAGCTTGATCTCCCCCTTTAAATAAAGGACACTCCTTGGCTGCCTTCCAAGCAATGGGAACCTCCCCAGAGAGGAGAGACAGGTTAAAAAGGTCAGAGAAAGGCTTGTTGATGATAGGGGCAGGAAACTTAAAGAAGAAAGGGTCTAAACCATGTGACCGAGATGTTTTTTTCGGGGTCAAGTTTAAGGAGCTCCTTTAGCACCTCAGACTCAGTGACTGCCTGCAGGGAGAAACTTTGTTGCGAGGCAGGGGAAAAAGAGGGAGCTGCATCGGGGACATTAGAAGGCACACTTTCGCCAAATGGAATTCTTGAGGTGCCAGATCACGGTCAAACCAGGGGCTGAACCTGTTTGTAATTCTAATTTTCTGTTTGTCAACAATACCACTGAAAATATAAAAAAAGAAGAGTCTTCGACAAAGATCAAGCTGATTCTATACAGAGGTCATGTCATGATGGAAGGCTTGCTCATTAAAGTGTTTTAGCAAGCGTCTATGACGTCATTACGAACACAGAACACAAAACACTGATCACTAAGGCCATTACAGAAAACACCAGACTTAGACCTATCAGGATTATTTGTGAGGATAACATCAAGGAGAGTAGCCTTTTCTGGGTGTTTGGAGTCATACCTTGTGGGATTGGTAATATTCTGAGAAAGATTTAGGGAGTCCCATTGCTTTAGGACTTGGTCAGGTGGTTTAATCATGTCCCAGTTTAGGTCACCTAGCAGTACAAATTCAGACTTAGTGTAAGGGGCCAGGAGAGAGCTTAGGGCAGGTAGGGTACAGGCCAGTGCTGATGGAGGACGATAACACCCAGGAACAGTCAATAAAGAGCTATTTGAAAGTTTAATGCTTAAAACCAGCAAATCAAATTGTTTGGGGACAGACTTGGTGGAGACAACCGAGCACTGAAGGTGTTCCTTGGTAAAGATTGCCACTCCGCCACCTTTGGAAGATCTGTCCTGCCGAAAAAGGTTATAACCAGAAAGGTTAGCATCAGTGTTCAAAACACTCTTTCTTAACCACGTTTCAGTAATGACCAACACATCTGGATTGGAGCTGTGGACTTTCAATTGATACATTTTAGGTAATAAGCTTCTAGTGTTAACATGCAGAAAACCCAGGCTATTACTAGAGCAGAAATCAGTGAAGCAGATATCAGAGCACAAGTCAGAATTGGGGCTAGAAACTGTAGGGTGTACATGAACATTTCCAGATATCATCAACAGTAATACAATCAGGGCAAGGCAGAGGACAGGGAGAGCTCTGCAGTGTTGATTTATAACATTTGAATGTGCATCAGATGGCAACAAGATCATATTGTTCAGCAATTTCATCAGGTAACAGTAATACAAAGCCGGCGAGAGGTGGTTAGAATAGGACGGGAGGCCAGTAGTCAAGTAACCAATAGAGAGACAGAGTCCCGAGTGTGGGAATAAACATAGTCTGTCCCACGGTTGGGTAAACAAGCAAGTTCATAGACAACAAAGCTCACAGGAGTCATTAGGCAAATATCATAAATCACAAGAAAAAAATATAACGACTTGGGGCTAGCCATTGTAAGTTCAAAGAGTCACTCGCCCCAACAAGATAGCATAAGAGAGTAGCTCTCTATAGTCCTGTAGGTTATACAAGTACAAGATAAAATAAATAAATAGAAGGCTAGTTAATTAGAGCGTTTCTGAGTAAGCTCACATAATAAGTTTCACAAGTATGTTAGCCTACCTAAAATTCCGATCAGTCCAAAGTCTGTGGTGTGTGTGTAGGTGCGTAATGCTGGAGGCGAGCGAAAGCTTGGGAAAGAAGGGGGAGTGTTGTGGGGGTACAGTGCCTTGCAAAAGTATTCATCCCCATTGGCGTTTTTCCTATTTTGTTGCATTAAAACCTGTCATTTAAATGGATTTTTATTTGGATTTCATCTAATGGACATACACAAAATAGTCCAAAACGGTGAAATAAAAAATCTTTCACAAAAAAATATATTTAGCATCTTCAAAGTGGTAGGCATGTTGTGTAAATCAAATGATACAAACCCCCCAAAAATCAGTTTTAATTCCAGGTTGTAAGGCAACAAAATAGGAAACATGCCAAGGGGGTGAATACTTTCGCAAGCCACTGTACCTGTACCAGACAGGGGGAGACAGCCCAGACGGTGAACAGATCGCCAGGTGGAATCCAAACAGCAGTGCAGCAGGCAACGCGAGTAGGTGTCACACCCACTTGGGAGAAGCTTTTTTTTAGGGAAGCAGATTCCTTGTAGAAAATCCCAGCTAGCTAGTTAACGTAGCTAGCAGGAGGTCGTTAGCTAGCTATATCTCTTCAATTTCGGTGAATGGTCCTTTACAACATCCAAACAAAGTTGTACTGTGGCTGTTGTATTTTGTAGTTTGCGAGGAGGATATCTTCTGATGTGATCAAAGCAACATAATTGTTTCTTACTGAGGTCATTTACAATTTAAGTGTCCTGGCTGCATATCAGTTCAAAATATAGATTAATCCAGGGGGTACTGTATTGTAATGACCTCTACACAGAGGGAGGGGGCTTCAAAGGCCTCTGCATCTGGGTGGGGGAGGCTGTGAAACTCTCCTTCCATTGTTGGGCTCAAGGGCTTTGACACCTCTCACTTCCACTTGGCCTACCACTTTGCTGCTGAGCCATTGTTGCTCCTAGACGTTTCAACTTCACAATAACAACACTTACAGTTGACCGGGGCAGCTCTAGCAGGGCAGAAATGTGATGAACTGACTTGTTGGATAGGTGGCATCCTATGACGGTGCACATTGAAAGTCACTGAGCTCTTCAGTAAGGCCGTTCTACTGACAATGTTTGTCTATGGAGATTGCATTGCTGTATGCTCGATTTTATACGCCTGTCAGCAACGGGTGAGGCTGAAATAGCCGTATCCACTAATTTTAAGGGGTGTCCACATACTTTAGTATATACAGCTTATGTCTGAGCTGGACATCCATAGTAAGCAAATTGAGACATTGCAGTGTATGGTGGATGGATCCCACTCTAAGACATTACAGTGTATACTGGATAGGTCCCACTCTAAGACATTGCATCGTATCCTGGATAGGTCCCACTCTAAGACATTACAGTGTATGCTGGATAGGTCCCACTCTAAGACATTACAGTGTATACTGGATAGGTCCCACTCTAAGACATTACAGTGTATACTGGATAGGTCCCACTCTAAGACATTACAGTGTATCCTGGATAGGTCCCACTCTAAGACCTTTTCCTTTTCCACTTCTCAGCCTGGTCGTCGTGTCACTGCCTCGCCATCGTGTCGCCACTCTCTGACTAACTGGCCAGGGCTGCCCTGCAGAGACCACTCCCTAATGAAGTGACCTCTCCCCTCCCATCTCAACCACCCTTGGAGAATAAAAGAGCAAGGGCGCTTTATGAGGAGCTGGAGGATGCCACGGTTATCGATCCTGTATCCCAGTGGAGGCACGTCACACACCGTAAGCCCAGCCCAAGGCACCGGTCTTTGGTGAATGGGGCTGAAATGGCTTTGGGGGATCCCATCCTGCTGACCAACAGTTTCACCCACCTGCTTACAGATATTCCTAATCCTTCATCCTCTACCCTGTTTCCTGAGGGTCCAGCTCAGGGGGTTTCTACCATAGGATGTCTAAGGCTCCAGCCCCCCCCTGCTCGGAGGGCTTCTCTTAATGATGTGGGTCCTCTGTCTCTCTTCCCCCGTCGGTCCTCAAGGAGGCACAGAAAAAGCCGGTCGTCCACGGCCACCACTCACCATCCTCCAGCCATCATCATTTGTAGCTCCATGGTGAGGCACATCTCGGGTTCCTGGAGTAAAAACCCTTTTGCTACCCAGGGCTACCGTGAAGGACATCACATTATTTCAGCCAAGGGCTGCTGCTGTCGTAGTGCATGTGGGATCAAATTATATAAAAATTACAGCTAATAAAACATGATTTTATTGAGCTGATCAACTCCCTGAAAGGCTCTGAAAAGCAGCCGACTATCTCTGGTCCGTGCCGTCGCTGGGTTGCGGCTGCGAAAGTTTCAGCAGGCTCTTATCATTTCATATCTGGCTTAAAGAGTACGGCCACTGTTGGAATAACTTTTATTGGCAATTTCAACACTTTTTGGAAACAAAAAAATGCTCTACAGAGATGATGGACTCCACCCAAACCTTCTAGGAGCCTAGACAATCTCTTCACATTTCAAGGCCGCGTTAAGATATTGACTCAGAGATAGACCACGCACCGCTCAGGAAATGTTGTACCTTCCATCCTTTCTAAGTGTTATTGTCTATAGTATTCTCGTACTGTCTTATACTGCCAGGGGTGTTGTCAGTTGTAATCTTGTACCCATTAGTTTCAACTCCACTCTTTTATTGTTAACTCAAAAGAGAAACCCACTGTGGCCTGCTCACCCAGTGCTATTAGTTCAAATGTGAAATTGAATACCCCCTTGGTTTTCAAAACCTTTTTTTCTTATTTTTTTTTCTTACCGTATTTAGACCTAGGTTTCTTGTACATACAACATAAATATACACATTATACCAAAACATATACACATTAAAATACAAAAACAGAGTCATGGGAAGCACAAATGAAACCATCATAAATCACCCTGAAAACCAGTTCCAGTTCCGTGTAGAGGACCTGGGCTGATGCACGATAACAACCAGAAGACCAGTTCCGTGTAGAGGACCTGGGCCGATGAAACGATAACAACCAGAGCCCATGCGTGTCCGTTTATAACAATCCATCATTGGTTACTCTTAAAAGAGTTCCTCATATTGACATTGGCTGCAGCCTCTGGCCTATGGTGCCAACCTTGGAAAAGTAATTTGGATTTCTACTCTTTTCCTCTATTACTAATAGAAATAGGCCAAATGGTACATGGTCTATACAATCTAATAGCCATACCAACTATGTCAATATCAACCCTCCGTCAGGGCATGCAACCTCCTATTGAACCTAGCTCGTTTGAGTTGGAGACTCCATGTGACTTTTAAACATCGTAACGGACTTGGGTTGATGCATCTGAACATTAGGGGGCGGTTTCCCAGACAGAGTTTAAAATAAATGAGGACTAGGCTAATTCTACTTAAATTAATACGGACTGAAAAATTGTCTTTCCGAGACATTGCTTTATTTGAGATGAAGTAGTACCCGACTAGGGAGTTGCAGACTAAGGTTAATTAAGACTAACTAGCTACTCTCTGTGAAGCCCGATTAGAGGAATGTTGTGCACTTGGTGCAGACCTGAGGTTGCTTCAAAAACCAGGGCTGGACCCTTAACAAACATTAACATTGTGTGTGTGGAACTGGAGTAAATCACCCAACCAAACAATGGACAAAGGTAAAAGACAACGTTCAAAGAATTTCAGTGACTTTGAAAGGACCCTTTTGAAGCAAATTGTGTCAAACCACCCAATTATTGAGAACAAACAGCATGATTCAGCAACAGAAAACAAGAAAAATAATGCTTGGACTTCAATTTGCAATGAATTTAACTCGAATGAAAAAGTAAGCAACAGGACACTTCAACAACTTCAGGTAAGCTACTGTATTATTGTTGGTCTACTTTTACATGTCAGTCACTTTGAAATGTTGCTTCATTTTGATCCAAGTACATTACAAACAGCATCATACAGAATTTAAATTTTTTATATTGTCTCATCTTTCTAAGATCCTGTGGAAAAACATGAAAATAAACTTAAAGAAGACAAATGCTGTTGCACGTAGGGAGCGTTTCAAGACTGGTGGTGGACCCCCAGAAAGACCGGAGACCGATGACCTAGGACACTTGTTGACTTCGATCATTGATAGCCAGCAGCCCCTGGAAGGTATACCTGATGATGATCATTTGGACAGTTCAGATGGGGCCCCGTTCCAATCCTCATTTGGTAGGCCACATTAATTCAATATGTGCCATCCTTAAACTGCAGAGAATATGTATTGTTGTCAGTCATTTCTTGCAGTCATATAACCTTAAATATTTCATGAACTGAACTTCTGAATACATATTGTTCACTAATGCTGCAATATAATACTTTTCAGATGATCACCAGAGCTTGGAGGTCCTGAGACAGGATGAAAGTCAGCCCACTACAGCTGCAGCAGCCTGGAGGGAAGATGGTGTCACTAAATCTGGCCAGATGAGAAGGACCAAGAGGCTGACCATGCACGAGAAACTGGCCATGGAATTCCATGAGCACAAATTAAAGTATTTACAAGATGAACATGAAATGAAGATGAAAATACTTAATGTTGAGTTAGCCATGAGGGAGGAAGAGAGAAACATGAAGCAGCAGCAGTACCAATGTTCTACTGAAACCAGCACCAGTTCAGGGTCCCGATATCTCAATTTGTGAAATTAAACTTTTGTTCATCATCAATCTGTGGCAATTGTTGTCTTCAATCATCTGAGGTAACTTTATTGTGAGAAGTGCCGCCAAGCAAAAGCATCTCTGCACGCCAGTCCATACCTGTCATTGTCTGGCTCAACCATGGGAAGATCTGGTTCATCCCTATGTTCCATTTGAGGATCTGGGCAGCCATGCTGTTTGAGGTAATTGTGAAGCACTGCTGTTGCAATTATGACAATACAGCATCTTCTTGGTTCAAAGCGCAATGTGTTTCTGAGACACTGGAAACGACTCTTCCATACACCAAACATGCGCTCCACTGTACCTCTGGTACGGATATGAGCTTGGTTGTACCGCTGCTGCTCAGGTGTGACTGCATGAAGGTAAGGAGTGAACAAGAAGTTGGTCTGTGCATACCCACTGTCACCAAGTATGATTCCACTATGTTGACCACCTTCAAACTGAGCGTACAGACAGGAGTNTTAAGGTGATCAGTACTTGTAGCGAAGGAGGGATAGGCATTCCCCTAAAAGAATCAGATGAAAGCCTTGTCTCAAGCAGACTAATTATGTCTGCTGCAGTTGCTTTGTACATGCGAAAACGGTCACGAAAGTTGATTTCATCAAAATCATTCAGTGGGTTGCTCCTGTCCATAACCACCCTTCTGTCTGGTCTAAATGGAGCTCTTTCATCATCATTAAAATAGTCCAGGTAATCCATTTTCCTCTATTGCTAAGGTCAATCTGGAGGCCAACATCAATTAATCTGAAGTTAAACCTGCCTCTGGCCAGGTTCAGTTTAAGCCTTTACTTAAATCTAGACTAGTTCTTATCAGACTTCTGGAAATCAGACTTTGTAATTCAGGACTAGGGAAAGTCTGAGACTATTTTAAACCATGTCTGAGAAATTCTATTTCAGTTAGTCCAGCTTAAATCTCCAATTTAGTCTATGATTAGTCTTAATCAGTGTATGGGAAACCGCCCCTAGGAGCTCACATCCAGATTTGGGCTATGCAGACAAATCCCGCATTTCTGGTGTTGACTGAAACTTGGATCTCTGAGGACACAATATTGAGGGTTATAATGTGTTTAGAGCTGATAGACAGGGTGGTGGAGTGGCTATTCTTATTAAAAATATTTTCTCTGTCTCTTTACTGAAATACATTTCCCTTGACAAAAAATGTGAACTAGTGTCTTTAAGCCTTAGTCTGGGGAGCAATGTATCCATAACTGTTATAGGGGTGTACCGTCCTTCCTCGGCTAAGCTTTGTGCACTCAAGGTGTTAACTAGTTTGTTGTCTTTTTTTTACTAAATCAGAAGTCCTGGGTGACCTAAATTATGATTGGGAAATGCAGCCTTCAGACAATATAAAATACATGTGTAATGATCTAAACCTTACCCAGCTGGTGACTAAGCCTACACGGCCCAACCCTAAAGATCCTTCGAAGTCAACTCTGATTGATCTTATTTTAACAAATATACCAGAGAAATATGTTTATACTGGTGTCTTCGCCCAACATAGTAGTGACTATTGCCTAGTTGTTTGTGTCAGAGATGTGAGAATACAAAAATCTAAGCCTCGTGTCATCACAAAGACGAAGTATAAGTGAATAGGCTTTTTTTACACAATCTTTATTTTAGTGACCTTGATTTTATCTCCCCTTTCCCTGAACCTGATTTAGCTTTCAGCCTTTTTGTAAATGTCTTCAACACTATTATGGATAATCATGCTCCCTTCAAAATATTAAGGGTTAAAGGTAGATCGAATGCACTCTGGAATTATCAGAAGTCATTCAGAAAACAGAGGATTCTTTGGTCAAGGCCAGGAACACAGTTTTAGGCCTGGACTGGCAAACTTTTAAGCAAGTGAGGAATCATTGTGGAAATCAGAATTGAGAACCCAGCTACATTCAGGAAAACTGTTAAAATGCCTGAAGGGTTCTACTTCCTCTTCTCTACCACAACAAATGAATTCAGAAACTGACCTAATTATGGGAGAAAATGACATAATTTATGCATTTAATGACCATTTTATTTCTGTGGGCTTCTAATAACTTCTAAGTCTATTCACAATGATATTGGGCTGGATGCGGATAGCGGGAAACTTGCTGAATGATCAGAGAAATGATAGTCAAAGATTTAATTTATGGCTATTTACAGAAAAATAAGTCCTGGTGGCTTTTCTAAAAGTAGACGACAAGAATTCCACAGGGGTCGACCAATTGGATCCCGGTCTGATTAAGTTTGCAGCGCCCATCATTGTTGGCTCAATAATCCGTTGGACCCACATTTTTTTTATTTAGCATTGTTATCAGGAAATATTCCAAAAGTATGGAAATCGGCTCTTGTGCTGCCGCTCCATAAGGACGGGATAGTAACATCTTAGTTACTATCACCCCATTTCAAGGCTTCCTTCTCTAGCTAAGATTCTAGAATACTTGGTAAATGTAAAACTTAAAAAAAAAAAAAAATAATTATCTGAGAAATGTATTTTGAATGTAAACCAATCAGGGTTTAGGCCTGGACATGGCACTATTACAGCAACCACTTTAGTTGTCAATGATCTTGTCAATTCTTTAGACACTAAAATGAAATGTGCTGCTTTGTTTGTGGACCTGTCAAAAGCTTTTTGATACTGTTGATCGTGCTTTAATATTGAATAAGTTGTCCTCGATGGGCTTGAGCTCTGACGCCTGTTCATGGTTTCGTTATTATCTTGCTACAGAACAGGTTCACCACTAGGACCCGTTCTTTTCCCTATTTATATAAATGTTGTTGGTCAATATTTTACATTTTTTTTATATTTCATCTATATATGGATGATACTACTATGTACTCAATGGCCCTGGCTGCTGCCCTGGCTGTGACAAGGCTACAGTCCCATTTTGCAGTTGTTCAGGAAGCCCTTACTGATTTACAACTCGCACTTAATACGGGCACAACTAAATAGATATTCAAGTATTCAAGTTCTTGTAAGATTGTCTCGGATGTAATACATCTTCACTCATCGGATGGATCTATAATTGAATGAGTCCCTGCATACAAATACATTGGTATTTGGATTGACAGTGATTTATCGTTTACAAAACATACATAGATTTAAAGTGGCCTTTTTTTTGTTGTTGTCTCTCTCTAGTCAGCAGGAAGCAGATTGTGCAGTCAACCTTTCTACCTGTTCTTGATTATGGTGATACTATTCATCAAAGTGCAGCTGCCTCTACTCTTAAACCCCTGGATGCCATTTTTCATTGCGCCATTCGTTTTATTACAAGAGACAGTTTTATTACTCATCACTGTATTCTGTACGAAAGGGTTGGCTGGACCTCTTTGAGGTCACGTAGATCACATCATTGCTCTCTTTTTGTTTACAAAGCCCTGTTCCACAAACTCCTGATTTACTTAACATGACTGTTGAGATTTAAAATGACAAGTTATCAAACCCGTTCACACTCCTTTTGTGTCTAGAGAGTTAGGTAGAGCAGCCTTTGGTTTCCTTGCACCTTGTGTGTGAAATGATCTACAATGCACTTTCAAATGGGAGGAATTGGTGACTCCAGGGCATTTCAGATGGTTGTTAGGGGACCTTTTTACCGAAGAATGTGTCCGTTTTTTATGATTGTGTTTTGCTTTCCGTGTATTCTAACGTGTATACAAATGTATAGTTGAATGTGTTCATTGTATTTTGATGTGTATTGATCTTGAAAATATACCTTGATCTCAGCATTGACTCCCTGTCAAAATAATATTCAATAAAATATTATCACCTCTGTCCCCAAGCAATAATAATGCCCAACTAACGCTAGTGGGAGTTTATCGCCCTCCCATGGCCCTCCCAATTGCTCTTAGCAAATGTTCTGACTTACAGTGTAGTTATACTACATCAAAATGATTAATATGATTTTAACCTGGATTGGTTGATGCCAGTATCAGTTCGTTTTTTTCTCTCATGGCATCAGATAGACTGAAAGATATTTGTACTGAGAAAAATTGTACTCAACTGATCAACCCGCCCCAACTTAAAACACTGACAAACGCTCCTCGTAAGTTTACTGCCTGGAAGGTTAGCATCCAGGAGTCGCCTCTTCACTGTTGACGTTGAGACTGGTGTTTTGCGGGTAGTATTTAATGAATCTGCCAGTTGAGGACTTGTGAGGCGTCTGTTTCTTAAACTAGACACTCTAATGTACTTGTCCTCTTGCTCAGTTGTGCACCGGGGCCTCCCACTCCTCTTTCTATTCTGGTTTAGCCTGTATGCCCTGTTCTGTGAAGGGAGTAGTACACAGTGTTGTATGAGATCTTCATTTATTGGCAATTTCTCCTAGAAATATTTCAGATGGCTTGCATATTTGTGTATTGGATGTTTTTTTTATCAAGCAAGTTCCCGCCTATACATATCTGGGCTTTTAGTTTGACAATAAATTGACGTTTAGAAAACATACGGATGAACTAGTTAAGGAGATTAGATTTAAGGTGGGCTTCTTTTATAGAAATATATCTTGCCTCTCCCTGAACAGCAGGAAGCAGATTGTACAGTCAACATTCCTGTCAGTTCTTGACTATGGTGACATCATTTATCGAAATGCAGCAGGAACTACTAAACCTCTAGATACCATAAAGCCTTCCACTATCACAGGTGACAGTTTCAATACGCAACACGGCGTGCTGTATCAAAAGGTTGCCTTGGTCCTCATTAAAGTCCCATAGGTTCATTATTCCCTTTTCTGTTTACAAAGCTCTACTACACAAGCTTCCAACTTATCTAACTTTGTTGTTAAAGTATAAAAACACAAGATACCGTTCACAGGATTTGTTAACTCATGAGGTTCCTCAGGTCTCCACCGAATTAGGTAAATCCACTTTTAGTTTTAATGTGCCCCACTGCTGAAACAATTAGCAGATCTCATTACAATTGGATGTTCTGGTGCCGCTCAGGCAGTTGAGTGTTGACTGAGGACCTGGTAGTAGATCGTGTTTTATTTTGTGTATTTTTGTCTGTTTGAACATGTGTTTTCTGTGTAGTTTTAAATGTGTTTATTATATGTCTGTGTGTATTGTGTACACATGGCTCGTCTGGAAATAAGCCCCTCAGTCTCAGTGTTGATTCCCTGATCAAATAAAAGTTAAATAACAAATATCATTGTATGATTCATCCACCATTTAACATGTATTGATGTAATCAATTTTAGAATAAGGTTGTAACGTAACAAAATGTGGAAAAAAGGAAAGGGGTCTGAATACTTTCCAAATGCACTGTGTGGCCTATAATAGTTTAATACACTATATATGCAAAAGCATGTGACACCCCTTCAAAGTAGTGGATTCTGCTATTTCAGCCACACCCGTTGCTGACAGGCTTATAAAATTGAGCACACAGCCATGCAATCTCCACAGACAAACATTGGCAGTAGAACGGCCTTACTGAAGAGCTCAGTGACTTTCAACATGACACCGTCATAGGAGTCAGTTCATCAAATTTCTGCCCTGCTAGAGCTGCTCCGGTCAACTGTAAGTGCTGTTGTTGTGAAGTGGAATCGTCCCGGAGCAACAACGGCTCAGCTGTTAGAACGGGACCGCCGAGTGGTGAAGTGCGTATCGCTTACAAATCGGTTGCAACACACACACACACTACCGAGTACCAATAACTTGGCTGGTCTGCACAGAGCCCTGACCTCAACCCCATCAAACACTCAGGGATGAATTGGGCTGCCGACTACATGCCAGGCCTAATCGCCCAACATCAGTGCCCGACCTCACTAATGCTCGTGTGGCTGAATGGAAGGAAGTCCCCACAGCAATGTTCCAACATTCTAGTGGAAAGCCTTCCCAGAAGAGTGGAGGCTGTTATAGCAGCAAAGGGGGGGACCAACTCCATATTAATGCCCATGATTTTAGAATGAGATGTTCGATGAGCACATAGTTTTGGTCATTTAGTTTGTATAATATTTCCTAATATTTCTATATTTCTTTAAATCCATTATTTTACTGTAGATTTGTGTGCATTGTTGTGTATTGTTAGATATTACTGCACATTTCGCTACTTCTGTGTATGCGACCAATACAATTTGATTTGATTTTGATTTGATTTCTTGTGATCCCCACAAGTATAGTTAAACACGTCCACACACCCTAACTGTAACTCTAAATATAACCCCTTAGTGTAAAATAGCCTTTGTCCTCATGGACACACAGTGTTTACCTTCAGTGCTCTCCCTAATACCCTCTCGGATTCACTCTGCTCTCATACAAGACAGCGAGTGTTACAGAGAAACAGGCTTATCTAGCAAATAGTATGTGTGAAAGCAGACAGCCAGTCTCTCATTAAAACATCGGTTTAACAGCAGACAGCCAGTCACTCATTAAAACATCTGTTCAACAGCAGACAGCCAGTCACTCATTAAAACATCTGTTNGTAACTCTAAATATAACCCCTTAGTGTAAAATAGCCTTTGTCCTCATGGACACACAGTGTTTACCTTCAGTGCTCTCCCTAATACCCTCTCGGATTCACTCTGCTCTCATACAAGACAGCGAGTGTTACAGAGAAACAGGCTTATCTAGCAAATAGTATGTGTGAAAGCAGACAGCCAGTCTCTCATTAAAACATCGGTTTAACAGCAGACAGCCAGTCACTCATTAAAACATCTGTTCAACAGCAGACAGCCAGTCACTCATTAAAACATCTGTTTAACAGCAGACAGCCAGTCACTCATTAAAACATCTGTTTAACCTTGCTGCTGAAAGCTGGATAGTTCCACTTCATTTGATCATTACAACACACAGGACCTGTTGTGTTTTTCTGCTTGCGGATGATCTGATGATCTGACTAGTTGATGTGGAGATGAGAGGAAATAGTAGAAGCCTCTTGACACTGATCCACCTTTTGTTTGTTTCTCTAACCCTCTGAGTTGTGTGTGTGTGTGTGTGTGTGTGTGTGTGTGTGTGTGTGTCGACAGGCTGCTGCTGCCCTTGAGAGCACTTCAGACTAACTCAGACACTTCTCTACTGATAATACGGCCAGGCAACCTAACAGGCACATGTGCAAACTAAGCCTGAGCAGAGAGGAGAGGCTCTTGAGAGGAGGAGAGGAGACAGGAGAGAGGAGGATAAGAGGGGAAGAGAGGAGACAGGAAGAAAGGAGAATAGAGGAGAGGAGAAGAGAGGAGACAGGAAGAAAGGAGAATAGAGGAGAGGAGAGGGGACGAGAGGAGAGACCTGTTTACTGTCAGTGGAAAGGCCTGTTATCTCCTGAATGACCTGTTTACTGTCAGTGGAAAGGCCTGTTATCTCCTGAATGACCTGTTTACTGTCAGTGGAAAGGCCTGTTATCTCCTGAATGACCTGTTTACTGTCAGTGGAAAGGCCTGTTATCTCCTGAATGACCTGTTTACTGTCAGTGGAAAGGCCTGTTATCTCC
>QNTS01009098.1:21294-31771 GCA_003317085.1 Hucho hucho | reverse complement strand
AGCCTAGTTATCATTACTCAGTACTGGTACCCTGTGTATATAGCCTAGTTATCATTACTCAGTACTAGTACCCTGTGTATATAGCCTATTTATCATTACTCAGTACTGGTACCCTGTGTATAGAGCCTAGTTATCATTACTCAGTACTGGTACCCTGTGTATATAGCCTAGTTATCATTACTCAGTACTGGTACCCTGTGTATATAGTCTAGTTATCATTACTCATTGTGTATTTATTCCTTGTGTTATTATCTTTCTACTGTTTTTTTGTATTTCTCTCTTTGCATTGTTGGAAAGGGCCCATAAGTAAGCATTTCACTGTTAGTCTACACCTGTTGTTTGACGAAGCATGTGACAAATCCAATTTGATTTGACCACCGCCATTGGATTGGGCAGGCCACATGGCACTTATAAATACATGAGAATTAATTGAGCTTCTCAAGTGACACTTCTGGCTTGTGATTTCAGACACAGGCACTGGCTCCCTAGAGCTTAGCTGTCTCTAGCTGCTTTACCTTTTGATCCAGTTTTCTCTCTCATTCTTTTCCTCTCCACTCCACTGGATTCTCTCTTGTAAAAAAAAAGTCTAAAAATTAATTTCAGGCCTCAGTGAAACTAAATGACTTTTCAAACAGAGGACAGTGTCTCTTTAGTTTGGGGCTTATACAGTTTGTATCTAACGAGACATCTGCACTTATTCTCTCTGCATCCTGACTTCTGTGCAACAAAAAAAAAGTTGGATAAATGTGGATTCACTCCACATCCAAATTCTAAACCTACAACCTAGATTTTGGAGAAAATTACCTGGGAAACCAAAACCTGCATAAGAAACATGGCAGAAACCTGAAAATACCATCCACGGAAATACCATCCATACCTCTAAAGCCAAAAAGTTAATAACAATAATCTGGAGGAAATGTTGTAATATAAAGCAACGTTAAAACAAATGCTACTAAGCTAAGAAGCTGACTGGATAGAACACACCCGGATGCAACTGCAAATAGCACTGAAGTTTGAAGTTACATGTGTGAAAACTCTTGAGCCCAACAATGGCAGGAGAGTTTCACAGCCTCCCCCACTCAAATGCAGAGCCCTTTGAAGCTCCCTGCTCCATGGCTTCCCAATGTGCAGAGGTCACCCTTGCATATAAACAATGACACTGCATGCAATAAGTACAAAAAAATATGCTCCACAAGAACAATCCAGGGTCACTATTTGCTGACTACTACAAAGAGGGGAATGTAAGCAACTTAATTTTTTACACAGGCCATCTCCTGGCATGGCACAGTGCTATAAGAGCACACTACCCCTAAGTCAAGAGAGAGAGCATTGGTCCAGGGCGGAAACTCAGAACACTAGACAATGACAAAATTGAAACAACCTCTGTCAATGTGTATAAAGTCTGGGACAGTAAAGGTACAGGGCATCCTCAAACAGTTTCAGCTGGACTTTTGAGGAATCAATGAGAGAGCACAGCAGGAAAAGCTCTCTCACGGTGACGACTCCCCCATCAGGAGTAAGTCTGATCACACCTCCTCATCCTCAAACTGCCCTGCAGATGAGCAGCCCCTAGAGGAAGAGTCACTCATTCAGCCGCCCAGACCTGCGATACCCCCTCCCGAAGGACCTGCACTGAGAGAACCTACACCAAGAGGACCTACACTCGGACCACAGCATCACCAGCCACATCTCCACCCCCACCCCAACAAGCCGAGACCCCCNCCCCAGTTCAGCCCTATGCACCCCCGCCCCTGCAGCAAGGACCTTTGGCCTAAAGAGCAGGAACCCATACTTCATCAAATAAACTGGAAATACAGACATTGTCAGCCTACAAGAAACATGATATAGAGGAGACGGAACCATTGGCTGCCTTCTAGGCTACAGAGAGCTGGTTGTTCCATCCACCAAACTACCAGGTGTGAAACAGGGAAGAGATCACAGCAAAATCACTTGAACAGAGCAATGCTCAATCATGAGGCATCAAAGCCAAAGGAACTGAGTAATATTAAGAAATGCTATAGATGGAAGGAAAGTAGTGTGGAAACCTACCAGAAAACAATTAGGCAACAACAAATTCAATCCCTTTTAGACAACTTCCTGGACAAAACGTTCCACTGTAATAGTGAAGGTGTGAACTTGGCAGTAGAAAACCTAAACAGTTTATTTGTCCTCTAAGCTTCCCTATCAAAATCTAAACATTTCAATCAGACAACCTAAGAAAATGAACAACAATGACTAATGGATTGATGAAGATTGCAAAAACCTAAGAAAGAAATTGATAAACCTATCCAACCAAAAACATAGAGAGAACCTGAGCCTAGGCATTCAGATATGTGAATCACTAAAACAACACAGAAATACACTACGGAAAAAGAAGGAACAGCACGTCAGAAAACAGATCAATGCAATTGAAGAATCCATAGACTCAACCACTCCTGGGAAAATTGGAACACATTAAACAATCAACAACAGGAAGAGTTTCTATTCTAAACAGAGATGCATGGATAAATCACTACTCCAATCGTTTTGGCTCTATTACAAAGAACAAACAGAAAAAACATATACATGATCAATTACACATCTTAGAATCAGCTTTGAAAGACTACCAGTACCCACTGGATTCTCCAATTACATTGTATTAACTACAGGACAAAATACAAACTCTCCAACCCAAAAAGGCCTGTGTTGCGAGCATTTCACGGTATTCGGTGCATGTGACAAATAACATTTGAATTGATTTGTTTTGATGGCTTCCTAAATGAAATAATTAAATATACATACCATCCTCAGCTCTAGCATGTTCCCCAATAATTGGAACCACCCCTGATCACCCCTATTCAGAAAAGTGGAGACAAATTTGACTACAATAACTACCGTGGGATATGCGTCAACAGCAAACTTGGGAAAATTCTCTGCATTATCATTAACAGCAGACTTGTAAATTTCCTTAGTGAAAACAATGTACTGAGCAAATGTCAAATTGGCTTTTTACCAAATTATCGTGACAGACCACATATTCACCCTGCACACCCTAATTGACAAACAAACAAACCAAAACAAAGGCAAAGTCAAAGTCATCTTATCAAAGTCATCTTAATCCATGAACACAACAACAAGTCTGTGGTAAACATTGACAAAAAAACAGGCATTTCTTTCCACAGGGTAGTGGGGTGAGACAGGGATGCAGTTTGAGCCCCACCCTCTTCTACGTAAATATCAACAAATTGGAGAGGGCACTAGTACAGTCTGCAGGACCCGGCGTCACCCTACTAGAATCTGAAAACAAATGTCTACTGTTTGCTGATGATCTGGTGCTTCACTCCTCAACCAAGGTGGGCCTACAGCAGCACCTAGATCTTCTGCACAGATTCTGCCAGACCTGGGCCCTGACAGTAAATCTCAGTAAGACCAAAATAATGGTGTTCCAAAAAAGGTCCAGTTGCCAGGATCACAAATACAAATTCCATCTAGACACCGTTACCCTAGAGCACACACCAAAACACTGTACATACCTCGGCCTAAACATCAGCGCTAAAGATCACTTCCACAAAGCTGTCAGCGATCTGAGAAACAAGGCAAGAAGGGCCTTCTACGCCATCAAAAGGAACATAAAATGAAATGTCCCAATTAGGAGCTGGCAAAAAATACTTATATAACCCATTGCCCTTTATTGTTGTGGTCCAACAAAGATATCACAACATGGGACAAACAACACAATGAGAATCTGCATGCAGAATTCTGCAACAATATCCTCCATACCTGCTCCTGCAGGTATATTTCACTGGTCACCCCCCAAAGCCAATTTCTAATTTGGTCGCCTTTTCTTACAGTTCTCTGCTGCCAATGACTGGAATGAATTGCAAAAATCACTGAAGCTGGAGACTCATATCTCCCTCACTAACTTTAAGGACCAGCAGTCAGAGCAGCTCACAGATCACTACACCTGTACATAGCCCATCTGTAAATAGCCCATCCAACTACCTCATCCCCATACTGTATTTATTAATTTGTTTTGCTCCTTTACACCCCAGTATCTCTACTTGCACATTCATCTTCTGCACATCTACCATTCCAGTGTTTAATTTCTATATTGTAATTACTTCACCACTATGGCTTATTTATTGCCTTGCCTCCCTTATCCTACCTCATTTGCACACACTGTGTATAGACTTTTTCTACTGTATTATTGACTGTATGTTTGTTTACTCCATGTGTAACTATGTGTTGTTGTATGTGTCGAACTGCTGTGCTTTATCTTGGCCAGGTCGCAGTTGTAAATGAGAACTTGTTCTCAACTGGCCTACCTGGTTAAATAAAGGTGAAGTAAATAAATAAAATAAAAATGTACAACGTAACACAACAAATAATGCATGCAGAGCAGAATTAGGCGGATACCCACTAATGATCAAAATTCAGAAAATAAAAGGAAGTGATTCCCAAACCTAACAAAACCATCACCGAAAGAGAGATGAACTTAGAGACAGGGATGCAGCTTGAGCCCCAGCCCCAGCAAGCTGATCCTGGGGCTCTGTTCGCAAACACAAACAGAGCCCACAGAGCTCCATGACAGCAACACAATTAGACCCAACCAAATAATGAGACATCTACAAGATAATTACTTGACATATTGGAAACAATTTACACAAAAACTAAGCAAACTAGAATGCTATTTGGCCCAAAACAGAAAGTACACAGTGGCAGAATACCTGACCACTGTGACTGACCCAAAATTAAGGAAAGCTTTGACTATGTACAGACTCAGTGAGCATAGCCTTGCTATTGAGAGGCCGCCATAGGTAGACCTGGCTCTCAAGAAAAGACAGGCTATGTGCACACTGCCCACAAAATGAGGTGGAAACTGAGCTGCACTTCCTAACCTCCTGCCAAATGAATGACCATATTAGAGACACTTATTTCCCTCAGATTACACAGATCCACAGAATTCAAAACCATATCCAATGTTGATTAACTCCCATATCTATTAGGTTGAAATACCACAGTGTGCCATCACAGCAGCAAGATGTGTGACCTGTTGCCACAAGAAAAGTGCAACCAGTGAAGAACAAACACCATTCATTTGTTTTTTTATTTTCCCTTTTGTACATTAACTATTTGAACATGGTTACAACACTGTATATAGCCATAATATGACATTTGAAATGTCTCTATTTCTTTGGAACTTTTGTGAGTGCAATGTTTACTGTTCATTTTTTCAGCCTTTAAATGTACAGTGGTTTGCAAAAGTATTCTTAGGGAACAGCAGAACTATGATGAAGGGTTTAGCAGTTCGACATCTTTAGTTCATGACCCTCAGTCTCTCTCTCCCTGGAGCCAGCCAGCAGCACCACAGGCACCCTCAGTCTCTCCCTGGAGCCAGCCAGCAGCACCAGTGACTCTCAGTCTCTCCCTGGAGCCAGCCAGCAGCACCAGTGACCCTCAGTCTCTCCCTGGAGCCAGCCAGCAGCACCACAGTGACCCTCAGTCTCTCCCTGGAGCCAGCCAGCAGCACCAGTGACCCTCAGTCTCTCCCTGTATCCTATATGATGTCTTATCTTATATTTTGTTTTACCTTCATTCTTATCTTACCACTGTTCAGGTCAGGGTGGTATTATAACCAACTTCTATATTTATTTAACCTTTATTGAACCTTTATTTAACTAGGCAAGTCAGTTAAGAACAAATAATTTATTACAATGACGGCCTACCCTGGGCCAAACCCGGACAACGCTGTGCCAATTGTGCACCACCCTATGGGACTCCCGATCAAGGCCGGTTGTGATACAGCCTGGACTCAAACCAGGGTCTGCAGTGACACCTCTAGTGCATCAGACGGTGAGCCACTCGGGAGCCCTATTAGTGAAACATGAATGAAAATTTAAATGAAGAGGCAGTATGTTATTGAATTAAAATACATTCAACATAACACAAGAATAGCAAAGACGGATGCTGGTCCTTGCCCATGTCACGACTTCTGCCGAAGTTGGTCCCTCTCCTGGTTCGGGCGGCTTTGGGCGGACGACGTCACCGGTTTTATAGCTACCGCCGATCTACTTTTCATTTTCTATGTTTTTGTCTTCATTATACACACCTAATTATTTGTTCCTTATTTAAACCCTCTGTTTCCCCTCATGGTTTTGTGCGTGTGTGTTATATGTTAGATGTTCTTTTTATTGTTATCTTGGATTTTACTACCGATTTTGGTAGTTTGTAATTTGAGTAAAGATACGTGATTTACTCATCTCCGTTGTCCTGCGCCTGACTCTGCCTACCTGCTACACAGAGACTTCTGACAGCCCAAGAGGCCAAAGTACATTGCAGCTGTATGGAAGAGAAGGAGGAAAAGTCATGCGAGGAATGAGGAATGCCATTGTGTCATGTGTCATGCGCTGTCCTTCCAATATTGGTTATCTACTCAAGTTTCCTCTACCTATAGTCCAGAAGGGTATTTTCAATCAATCAACGTGTATTTGTTACATCAAATCAAATCACATTTAATTTGTCACGTGCTTGGTAAACAACAGGCCCAGACTAACAGTGAAATGCTTAAGGCAACAATGCAGAGAGAAAGAAAATAGAGAAAAGAAAATAGAGAAAGAATAAAGAAGTAAAACACGTAATAAGAAAAACACAATGAGTGTCGATAACTAGGCTATATACAAGGGGTACCAGTACAGAGTGGATGTGCAGGGGTACAAGGTAATTCATTTAGATGTGTACATATAACTAGGAATACAGTGACAGATAATAAACAGTAGCAGCAGCGACGTATGTGATGAATCAAAAGAGTTAGCGCAGATAGTCCGTGTAGCTATTGGCTAACTATTTAACTTGGTTAACTATTTAGCAGTCTTATGGCTTGGGGGTAGAAGCTGTTCAGGGTCTTGTTGGTTCCAGGCTTGGTGCATCGGTACCGCTTGACGTGCGGTAGCAGAGAGAACAGTCTATGACTTGGGTGCCTGGAGTCTTTTGACAATTTTCAGGGTCTTCCTCTAACACACTGCCTGGTATAGAGGTCCTGAATGGCCCCAGTGATGTACTGAGCAGTATGTATTACCATCTGTAGCGCCTTGGAGTCGGATGTCAAGCTGTTGCCATGCCAAGCAGTGCACAGAATACAACAGGTGTAAAACAGTACAGTGAAATGCTTACTTGTAAGCTCTTTTCCCAACAATGCAGTATTCAATATCAAAGGTAAGAGAAATAATTCTAAAGTAAAAACAGGAGAATGTAAAGGGAACAGGGATAAAAGGTTGTTTCTGGTATTTAATACGTTTGATTGATTTGAAATTTGATTGGTATAACATTTAATCGTTGAAGGGGAACCAATAAGGGGTTTCCATCAGTGGAGACTGGTGGGAGGAGCCATATGTTTGACACTGTTCCATTTTTTTCCATTCCAGCCAATGATCCCGTCCTCCTACAGCTCCTCCCCCCAGCTTTTCCGTGGTTTCCATCTATAACGAATGATTGAAAGGTGAGGTAGATCATGAATGCCAAAAGTAAATGCCAAGAGTGTGCAAAGCTGTCATCAAGGCAAAGGGTGGCTTCTTTGAAGAATCTTAAATATAAAATACACTTTGATTTGTTTAACACTTTTTTTGGTTACTACATGATTCCATATGTGTTATTTCAGAGTGTTGATGTCTTCCCTATTATTCTACAATTTCGAAAATTGTAAAAAATAAAGACAAAACCCTGGAATGAGTCGGTGTATCCAAACTTTGGACGGGTACCGCATGTATATACTGTTATGTCTCTGCAGGCTGTGGATCATAACTACTGGAAAGTTAACTGTCTTTTGGGGGAAACCACCACCAAGAAGTCGACAAAGTGTTGGAAGACAAACAGAACCAGATGATGCTGCGGCTGCCTTTAATTATAAATATTCTAATTAACTTTCCTCCTCACCTGGCTGGAATTTACCTAAATAGTTCATTTGTTTATTTATCTTCTCAAATCCTCCATTGCAGAAAAGCGAGATTTCTTCTCATAATTTTCGACAAAAACGATGTTTAAATGTTTGTTAACTCAGTGTTAAAGTACCACAAGAACAAACAAATACATAGAAAATCAGCTGAAAAAAGATACCCATGATGATTGAAGTGAATAAGTCATTGTTTTAGTCAAACGCACAATATTTGGGCTTGAAGTGGGAAATTTGAAGGAGGGATTTTTTTTCAGTGTCGGTGTGTTTCCCTATGATATGACGTAGAAATACTTTTCAAGGCTGGGTTTTATTTAAATGTTTCCTCCCACCCGCATGGCATTATTAATCAGAAAAACCTGCAAAGTTCTTCCACTTGGTAACTGAGTTGAGCCCCACAGCCTTGTGTCCACTTGGTAACTGAGCTGAGCCCCACAGCCTTGTGTCCACTTGGTAACTGAGCTGAGCCCCACAGCTTTGTGTCCACTTGGTAACTGAGCTGAGCCCCACAGCTTTGTGTCCACTTGGTAACTGAGCTGAGCCCCACAGCTTTGTGTCCACTTGGTAACTGAGTTGAGCCCCACAGCCTTGTGTCCACTTGGTAACTGAGCTGAGCCCCACAGCCTTGTGTCCACTTGGTAACTGAGCTGAGCCCCACAGCCTTGTGTCCACTTGGCCGACTGAGACAACAACTGTGGGTTTTTGCACCTCCACATTTTTACCAGAAAATTACTATAATTAATTTGATAACCTCTACATTTTCACGTATTTCTTTTGATAGTCTGTATATATTTAAAAAAAAAAAAAATGAACATTTTATAAATGGTATAATTGCATGATATGATTGCATTTTTCAACCCCGCTCCCCAGTCGCTCCAAGATGAATGGTTTCGACCACTAAAGGCTTGCTTCGCTACACCCTTTGGGGGTGCTTTGATTGGTGCAGCTATAAACAACAAGTGTCTATCCTATGCCGTCCACTAGGCTACCTGGGGTGGCCGTCATTGAAAATAAGAATTATTTTCTCAACTGACTTGCCTAGTTAAATAACGGTATAAAATAATGAACAGGCACCCGCAAAAGAAAATTCAAGGAATTTGTTTATCTATTTTGTTGTGCTGTTGTTACATTTGTATTGGTGTTTCGTGTGCGATGCATCCGGATGTTGTTACATGTGATTTGCCATGTGCATCATGAGATAAGTCATTGTACCCTATAATTTCAGTTCCCCTGTGAGAAACCATGAGCATTTGGCTGACTTGGCTTTCCTGTATCGCGGCTGATGCCTGCCGGCAGCCCACCTAACAGAGGTTGCACCATGTTGTCCACTGCACCATGTTGTCCACTGCACCATGTTGTCCACTGCACCATGTTGTCCACTGCACCATGTTGTCCACTGCACCATGTTGTCCACTGCACCATGTTGTCCACTGCACCATGTTGTCCACTGCACCATGTTGTCCACTGCAATGTACAAAAATGCATGTCTCTTATAGAAGATGCCACAACGTTGGCAAAGATACTGTTTTCATGGAAATATAGCTTCTCATTTCTTTATCCGTATAATAACCTGTTCAGCCTAGCACATTTTTTTCATTTCAAGTTTGGGATGTGTGTATTTACTTCAAAACATCTAGCCATATTGTAGGCTACATTCGAAGGGGTGAAACATCTAAAGGGTGAGATAGAGAATGAGGGGACAGAGATGTTAGTCAACAGGAAGATATCAACTGCCTCTTTTCAAAAAGTCTTTCTTCCTCTGTGTTCAGAGACTGGGTTTACAGACTGTATGGGTCTCACTCTGAAGTCAGAAATGTGTAGGCTACATTTGATAGAGACAGAAGGTGTGTGAGAGAGAGGATTGCGAGGAAAGCTTAAAAGCAGGAAAAGGTCACACTGCCTCTTTCTTCAACTGCCACGTTTCAAATGCCAATTTCTTCCTCTGTCTTTCTTCCTGTGTTCAGAGTCAGTCTATTAACCCTGTCTACGCGTCCCACTCTGATGTCTGACTGGAAAATCAGTACTTCTTCCATTGATTGCTCTGCGATGTATTTCTCCCACGTCAAACAAACACATCAGAAGCAACACAAAGCTGTTCCTGTGGATAATGCATCCCAATTGTCCTCACAAAACAGGTCGGTTTTTGGTCCACTTCTGTGCAGTTTCGGATTTCTTTCAATCTTAGCCGGGTGGTGTCATCATACCCGTTGAAAATCAGTCTTCGACTACAATCAAGATAGTTTGGTTTCATAACCTCTGATATGAATAAGCTATAAATGCAGATAATACATGTAATAGAATGGAGAAATGTGTCAGGAGAATGTTCACCCTTTTGTATTTTGTATTTAAAAAAAAAATTATTAAACTTTATTTAACCAGGTAGGCCAGTTGAGAACATGTACCGTGTGGTGTTACAGAGCAACATTCACTCGGGCATTAACTTCTGACCCCTAACAACTAAGTATGACTGGAAGAACATACAGAACATACAGTATATAACTTTTAACTGCCTCTCTCTCTCTCTCTCTCTCTCTCTCTCTCGGTCTCTCTCTC
>QNTS01009098.1:4934-20149 GCA_003317085.1 Hucho hucho | reverse complement strand
GCACTACAGAACCCATAGGGCCCTGGTCAATAGTAGCGCACTACAGAACCCATAGGGCCCTGGTCAAAAGTAACGCACTACAGAACCCATAGGGCCCTGATCAATAATAGCGCACTACAGAACCCATAGGGCCCTGATCAATAGTAGCGCGCTACAGAACCCATAGGGCCCTGATCAATAGTAGCGCACTACAGAACCCATAGGGCCCTGATCAATAGTAGCGCACTACAGAACCCATAGGGCCCTGGTCAATAGTAGGGCACTACAGAACCCATAGGGCCCTGGTCAATAGTAGTGCACTACAGAACCCATAGGGCCCTGGTCAATAGTAGTGCACTACAGAACCCATGGGGCCCTGGTCAAAAGTAGTGCACTATTGAAGGAATAGGGTGCCATTTGGGATGTTACCTACAGTAAATCAGGGAGGGATGCTCCACGTATGGGTGTTTAATCCATACGCTACACTCGCATTAACATCTGCTAACCATGTGTATGTGACAAATAAAATTTGATTTGATTTGATTTAATCCAGAACAGCATGTATTTAGGCCAGAGTTGCATCACTTTGCGTACAGTACCGACAGACGTGCTGCCATACGACTGATACTGTATAACACTGCATGTTACATGCTTTTGATGGGCTTCCTTGTTTATCGTAAAACGCCTCAGTGAGTACGTCTGCATACCGAATGGCCAGGGCCCATAGGGTGCACTCTATAGTGATGCAGACTAGAAACCAGAGAAATCAACACAATTCCTTCCTCAAAGGGTTTGTTTATCTAAAGTTTAAACCACCAAGGTAATCCATTTAGGTTTGTCACCTTGAGGCCACAATGAGCAACTTAGAATGAGATATATGTTTTATTTAAATTCATTATGGAAACTCACAAAGCAGACATTATAATTGACTTACGTATAAAATCTAGCTCTTGAGATCGATCGCTATACATCGTAATTATTATACAATGAATAATACATCTCAAAGAGCAATAAGATTAATTCAGATTCTTATTAAACATGGTTCACTCTTCTTCCTACAGTTTACTCAAGTGATTCATTAATCTATGGGTTTCCAATGATACATTACATACCACTAGGACTACTAAACGTAAATGTATGACTATAACTAGTGTTCCATGAAGGAGCGAAAATGAGGTACAACATACTACGGGGAGTCACAATCTTGTGACTTCCGTTCAAGGATCTACAATCACGCCTTACAAGGCCAATGAAATCCACCTTCCTAGGGGGATAAGGGTAAGGCTCGGATTCACTCCTTCAATTTAATACCACTCTTCACCAACCCCAGGAATGGGCGTGGCCAAACAGGTGTTGTACCTCGTTTCCCTCCTTTAGGGAACAATAGTTACAGTCATAATGTTACGCTCCCTTTTAGTCGGTAAACTTCGGTAAAACATACTATTGGGAAAATGCAATCACGTCCCAAGCCTACCCCAACGGGTACTAAATGAAACTGGCCCGTGGCCACCCAGACCTGACCCCGCCAGATGCGGCAGTCTGGGTATTGCGCACAAGGGCGCGCTGCCTAGTGACAATCCCCTGTCACAGCCATAAGCACACTGGGTGCTATACTGGGAGCAGTGACATCCAAGGGATGAAACCTCACAAAAGTGTGTGGTGATGCCCAAAAAATATTTCTATATTCAGCCGAACTGACTACCAGATAACGAACTGAGTACCAGATAACGAACTGACTACCAGATAACGAAATGAGTACCAGTTAACGAAGTGAGTACCAGATAAGGACCTGAGTACCAGATAAGGAACTGAGTACCAGATGACGAACTGAGTACCAGATGACGAAATGAGTACCAGATAATGAACTGACTACCAGATAACGAAATGAGTACCAGATAACGAACTGAGTACCAGATAACGAACTGAGTACCCGATATCGAACTGAGTACCAAATAACGAACTGACTACCAGATAACGAACTGAGTACCAGATAACGAACTGAGTACCAGATAACGAACTGAGTACCAGATAACGAACTGAGTACCAGATAATGAACTGAGTACCAGATTCAACCCGAAAAGGGGCAATAGCTCAAAAGCTAAGGACCTTTAGGACATTCACATTTGGACACAACATCACCTTAGAGTCACCCGGGGCGAACTGAGTACCAGATAACGTGTGGAGATCCCCAAAAAGTTTAGCCGAGGCCAAAGCCATGAGCAGAGAGGTTTTGTTGGAAAGGATCTTCAGATCCATCAACTCCTGAGGCTCAAAGGTGGCTGCACACAGTGCCTCCAAAACCAGCGCCAAGTCCCTTGTGGGCGCAACAGGTTTGGAGACTGGTCTGAGATTACATACACCTTTCAGGAACCGAACAACAAATGGATGGGCCCCCGGTGATAGTCCGTCAATTCCTACATGACACGCTCAAGATAGCGTCCATTTACCCTTTTAACGTGGAGAATGACAGCCCCTGATCAAAAAGCCCCCGAAGGAACATAATCCCTCGCAGAGCACTGAAAATTAATTTTTCTTGGCAGCAGAGCTCAAATGCTTGACATTTACATGCCTATCTGCATTGTTCGTTGCCATGGCGCCCTAGGGGCAGCCTAGCTGGGCTCTTAGCTCCAGCAAATTTATTTTTAATCACCACTGACTCCCAGTCATGAGCCACCTATGGGGAGGGGTGCCCCCTTGTGGACAGAGAACGAATCACCCAACTTATTAGTCGCACCTTGGAGAGATCGATATAAACCTTTAACACTGTGAACACCATGGAACGCTGGGTACCAGAGGGGCCTTCTTCGGGATTGGTGTGCCTTCCACGGGACGATTGAGCTAACGTAGGCTAATGCGATTAGCATGAGGTTGTAAGTAACAAGAACATTTCCCAGGACATAGACATATCTGATATTGGCTGAAAGCTTACATTCTTGTTAATATAACTGCACTGTCCAATTTACAGTAGCTATTACAGTGAAATAATACCATGCTATTGTTTGAGGAGAGTGCACAATTTTGAACATGAAAGTTATTAAAAATTAAATTTTGGGATTTTGAATTTGGCGCCTTGCATTTCATCGGGTAGTGTCGGGAGTGGGGTGCCCCACCACTCCGTAAGTAGTTAATAAACAAATGAGGCACATTTGGGCAGTCTTGATACAACATTTTGAACAGAAATGCAATGGTTCATTGGATCAGTCTAAAACTTTGCACATACACTGCTGCCGTCTAGTGGCCAAAATCTAAATTGCACGTGGGCTGGAATAATACATTATGGCCTTACTCTTACATTTCGAAGATGATGATTAAAAAAAAATACAAAATAACGTTTCTTTTTTTGTATTATCCTTTACCAGATATATTGTGTTATATTCTCCTACATTCCTTTCACATTTCCACAAACTTCAAAGTGTTTCCTTTCAAATAGTACCAAGAATATGCATATCCTTGCTTCAGGGCCTGAGCTACAGGCAGTTAGATTTGGGTCTGTCATTTTAGGCAACATTTTAAAAAAAGGGGTAGATCCTTAAGAGGGCAAACATGGGCAAGCAAGCTTCCAAAACATGTTGTGCTTCCATGTGACTGTAGAGCCTGCATGAAGGCCGGCCCCCTTATGGCTGACGTGGTACCCCGTTTGCTGTAACAAAATGTGCGGCACTATCATCACAGTAATATTTTTGTGAAGCAAAGCAGCTGCTCGGGGGCTACTTCCTCATTGGACGCAAGCCCGTCTCTCTACTCCCTCCAACTCAAGGAATTGAAAATAGGAATGGGGTTGCGATATCCCCGGAGGAACACTAGTAGTCTTAATTCACCGGAATTTATGCATGCTAGCCGACGTTAGCCAGGAGGCTCTTTAGTTTAAGCTAGCTATCCTCTTTGTCCACTCAAGCTGCACCTTGAGGACTTGTGAAGTGTCTGTTTCTCAAACTAGACACTTTAATGTACTTGTCCTCTTGCTCAGTTCTGCACCGGGGCCTCCCACTCCTCTTTCTATTCTGGGTAGAGCCAGTTTGAGCGGTTCTGTGAAGGGAGTAGTACACAACGTTGCACCAGATCTTCAGTTTCTTGGCAATTTCTCATTTGGAATATCCTTCATTTCTCAGAACAAGAATAGACTGACAAGTTTCAGAAGAAAGGTATTTGTTTCTGGCCATTTTGAGCCTGTAATTGAACCCACAAATGCTGATGCTCCAGATACTCAACTAGTCTAAAGATAGCTAGTTTTGTTGTTTCTTTAATCAGGACAACAGTTTTCAGCTGTGCTAGCATAATTGCTAAAGGGTTTTCTAATGATCAATTAACCTTTTAAAAATGATAAACTTTGATTAGCTAACACAATGTGCAATTGGAACACAGGAGTGATGTTTGCTGATAATGGGTCTCTGTACGCCTATGTAGATATTCCATTAAAAACCTGCCGTTTCCAGCTACAACAGTCATTTACAACATTAACAATGTCTACACAGTATTTCTCATCAATTTGATGTTATTTTAATGGACAAAAAAATGTGCTTTTCTTTCAAAAACAAGGACATTTCTAGGTGACCCAAAACATTTTAACGGTAGTGTACATGTAAATGTACTTTCTTATATGTTAATGTTCTATGCAGTATGATCCAACAGTGAATTATTGTACCTATGGAGCACATTATATTAATTTTGCACATTTCATAAACCATAATGTACAGTTGTAGGATCTTAATTTAATAAAGGTTACATTAAATAAATAAATAATTTGAGCGAGTTTGCTTCAATAGGAAAATTGTCCCTCGGTAACAGGAAATGTGAATTATTACATTTCTCTTTAGGTGTAAATCAAGTCTGATATTTCAAAGTTGAAATTACAAACTTTAGAAACCTTTTTAAAACTACAATACACCACAAGGAAAATATCAGCAACAAAAGGAGTGATCAAATTAAGATCCTACATCTGTATAACCAGTGCAGGCAAGCTAAAGTTTTCCAATCTTAAAATTGTGATTGATTTGATTTGGATGTGATACTATGGATCACAAATGTATAACAGATGTAGGTGTAGATAGATGCCAGGAGTCATCAAAAGGAGAAGGGGAGAGAGTAATGGGTTGAAAACAAAGTATAGCATTGCAAGAAACAAAGAGATCTTCTGTTGAATCTGACATTTAATCTTGATGGTCATCCAGTCGTCTCAAATAAAACTGTGATGGACCTCGGCGTTACTCTGGACCCTGATCTCTCTTTTGACGAACATATCAAGACTGTTTCAAGGATAGCTTTTTTCCATTTATGTAACATTGCAAAAATCAGAAACTTTCTGTCCAAAAATAATGCAGAAAAATGAATCCATTTATTTTGTCACTTCTAGGACTACTGCAATGCTCTACTTTCCGGCTACCCGGATAAATCACTAAATAAACTTCAGTTAGTGCTAAACACGGCTGCTAGAATCTTGACTAGAACCAAAACATTTGATCATATTACTCCAGTGCTAGCCTCTCTACACTATCTTCATGTTAAGGCAAGGGCTGATTTCAAGGTTTTACTGCCAACCTACAAAGCATTACATGGGCTTGCTCCTACCTATCTTTCTGATTTGGTCCTGCCTTACATACCTACACGTACGCTATGGTCACAAGACGCATGCCTCCTTACTGTCCCTAGAATTTCTAAGCAAACAGCTGAAGGCAGGGCTTTCTCCTATAGAGCTCCATTTTTATGTAATGGTCTGCCTATCCATGTGAGAGACGCAGACTCGGTCTTGACCTTTGAGTCTTTATTGAAGACTCATCTCTTCAGTAGGTCCTATGATTGAGTGTAGTCTGTCCCAGGAGTGTGAAGGTGAACGGAAAGGCACTGGAGCAACGAACCGCCCTTGCTGTCTCTGCCTGGCCGGTTCCCCTTTCTCCACTGGAATTCTCTGCCTCAAACCCTATTACAGGGGCTGAGTCACTGGCTTACTGGGGCTCTTCCATGCCATCCCTAGGAGGGGTGCGTCACTTGAGGGGGTTGAGTCACTGACGTGATCTTCCTGTCTGAGTTGGCGCCCCCCCCCCCCCCCCCCTTGGGTTATGCTGTGGGGGAGATCTTTGTGGGCTATACTCGGCCTTGTCTCAGGATGGTAAGTTGGTGGTTGGAGATATCCCTCTAGTGGTGTGGGGGCTGTGCTTTGGCAAAGTGGGTGGGGTTATATCCTGCCTGTTTGTCCCTGTCCAGGGGTATCGTCGGACGGGGCCAAAGTGTCTCCCGACCCCTCCTGTCTTAGCCTCTAGTATTTATGCTGCAATAGTTTATCTGTCGGGGGGCTAGGGTCATTCTGTTAAATCTGGTGTATTTCTCCCGTCTTATCCGGTGTCCTGTGTGAATTGTAGTATGCACTCTCTAATTCTCTCTTTCTTTTTCTCTCTTTCTTTTTCTCTCTTTCTTTCTCTCTCTCTCTCTCTCTCTCTCTGAGGACCTGAGCCCTAGGACCATGCCTCAGGACTTCCTGGCCTGATGACTCCTCGCTGTCCCCAGTCCACCTGGTCATGCTGCTGCTCCAGTTTCAACTCTTCTGCCTGCGACTATGGAACCCTGACCTGTTCACCGGATGTGCTACCTGTCCCAGACCTGCTGTTTTCAACTCTCTAGAGACAGCAGGAGCGGTAGAGATACTCTGAATGATGGGCTATGAAAAACCAACTTACATCTCCCCCAACAGGTGCTGACCTGTTGCACCCTCTACAACCACTGTGATTATTATTATTTGACCCTGCTGGTCATCTATGAACGTTTGAACATTTTGGCCATGTACTGTTATAATCTCCACCTTGGTCCACCTAGGAACCTATGTTTCTTCCTAGGTTCCTGTCAAACCCTGATCTGGTTCACCTGTCCTTGTGATTTGTGATTGTCTCCACCCTCTCCAGTTGTCGCTTATTATCCCCGGTGTATTTATCCCTGTGTTTCCTGTCCGTCTGTGCCAGTTCGTCTTGTTTGCCAAGTCAACCAGCGGTTTTCCTTGCTCCTCTTTTCTCCAGTCTCTGTTTGTTTCCAGTCCTCCTGGTTTAAACCCTTGCCTGTCCTGACTCCGAACCCGCCTGCCTGACCAATCTTCCTGTTCTGACTATCAGCCTGCCTATTCCCTTGTACTGTTTTGGACTCGGATCTGGTTTCTGACCCCTGCCTGACCTCGAGACTGCCTATCGTCTGGTGCTGTTTGGACTTGACCTGGTTTATGAACTCTTGCCTGTCCCCGACCTGCCTTTGCCTACTCCCTTTGTTATAAGAAATATTGGAGCTCTACCATCTGCCTCCTGTGACTGCATTTGGGTCTCGCCTTGTGCCCTTATAGTTCCTGCCTTTCTAGGTTTTTCCTAGCCACCGTGCTTCTACATCTGCATTGCTTGCTGTTTGGGGTTTTAGGCTGGGTTTCTGTATAGCACTTTGTGACATTGGCTGATGTAAAAAGGGCTTTATAAATACATTTGATTGATTGATTAATGAAGAAATGTCACTGAGCTGTTTGGTAAAAGTGGGAAAGAAGGACTTACCATTTCTACAGGTCAAATGCCTTGCTATGTTGTTGTCTTAGGCCTCTCTTTATGTAGTGTTGTGTTGTCTCTCTTGTCGTGATGTGTGTTTTGTCCTATATTATTTATAATTTTTAAAAAACCCACGTCCCCGCAGGAGGCCTTTTTGTAGGCCGTCATTGTCTATGAAAAGATAACAACCCTTTGACCTATGTTCTGAGCACAACTAGACTCAACGCAGTAGGTCACCGCTGGGTCAAGGAGATGGCCGACCTGAAATACAGGCCTGGGAAAATGAATGAATGCAAAAGCTGACACACTGTCTCGTTGTCCTGTCATTCTCCACAACCACGTGGGTGAGAAACTAGATTTAAAAAAAAAAAAATCTTCATTTAACTAGGCAAGTCAGTTGAGAACAAATTCTTATTTACAATGACGGCCTACCCCGGCCAAACCCTCCCCCACCCTATGGAAATAACGATTGCGTTCGGTTGTGATAAAGCCTAGCATCAAACAGGGGTCTGTAGTGACGCCTCTAGCACTGAGATGCAGTGCCGTAGACCGCTGTGCCACTCTGGAGCTAAACCTATGCCACCAGAAGTCGTCTCAGCGATATGGCAAGGAAGCACAGAAGTGAAAAATGAGGATGTTCCATGAGTGGCTGCGCTGCAAGTCCACTGTGCTGCAAGTCCACTGTAGAGAGGGTGGTATGTCACCTGAGGATATTATCAAGGCTGCACAGCACAAGGGTGCTGCAATCAGAGAAATCATCTCTCGCTGAAAAACAAAAGATGGAATCCAAATGAGAAAGAGAAAAAAAATCTAATGGGACCAAAAATAAGGAAACTAGTCTGTGAGTGTAACAAGCTGGTCATGGGAAAATGGAATCCTGTACAGACAGCCTGGACAACGGAAGCAACTTGTACTTGTCCAGCAAGCTGAAATCAGTGGTGCTGAAGAATCTACATGACGACATGCGCCACGTCGGGGCAGACAAAGTGATCCATCTAGTCTAGGGAAAGATTTTACTGGCCATTCATGCAACGTGAAGTAAAAGACTATGTGATCAGACAGTGTGCATGTATCAAGCAAAAACGTCCCTGTGTTCCAGAGAAAGCACCTATGGGTTCTATCAGCAACGGTGCACCCCTTGACCTTGTCTCAGTCGTCTACATTGAGCCAAGCAAAGGAGGCTAAGAATATATTATTGTACTGGTCGATCATTTCAAACGCTTTGCACAGGCCTACACAACGAAGAACGAGTCAGGAAAAACTGCAACCGAGAAGATATTCCAAGACTTCATTCGGTTTGGCTATCCTAGTAAGCTTCACCACGACCAAGGGCAAGAGTTCGAGAACAACCTGTTCCAGAGACTCCAGCAGCTTGCAGGGATCTCACACTCTCGATGTACCCCATACCATCCACGAGGGAACCCTGTGGAAAGGATGAATGGAACACTCCTGCAGATGCTCTGTACACTGCAAGAAGATAAGCAGACAGAGTGGAAAGACCATTTATCAAACATCGTCCATGTCTATAACTGTACGAGGCACGAGGCAACTGGATAGTCACTATTTGTACACCTGTATGATAGAGTACCACGCCTTCCTACTGAACTACTGTTCAACCTCGAACTAGAAACAGTGACAAGAACCAAATGAACATTCGCAGAGAAATTGTCAACAAAGCTGCAAGACACATACAAAATGGCTTCTGAGAACAGTCAGAAAGAGAGAAGAAGCGGAAAGAGATGAAGAACTACGACAAAGGGGTCAAAGGTGCAACTCTACAGCCAGGTGATCGAGTCCTTGTAAGGAACCAATCAGAAAGAGGTGTCCCCAGGAAACTGTGGTTACTGGGAGAAGACACTACACAGAGTTGTGGAGAGGATTAGATAGGTGTCCAATGTACAAGATCCAGTCATAGTCTGGAGACAAAAGCTCTTCGTATGCTGCACTGGTACCTCCTGTTACCTGTAAATTACTTGTCAGTGCATCAATACACTCCAACCAAACCTGTGAAAAGAACAACACCAAGACAAAAAAACAGACAACAAACAGTAACCTGATTGACCAAGAATCTGACAGTTCAGATGAAGAGGAAATCTACTATATTTACCAGCACAGCCTTAGGGTCCATTCGGGTGAAGTCAGACCACAACCAAGTCAAACAGAGTGGTGTACCAGACTACATGCTACAGCTCAGGAGTTCAGACCTACAGAGGAAATTGAACAGATCCAGCAACAGTCTGAAGGACCTGAACAGCATGGAGTGGAAGATGAAGTGCAGGAGGAACTCCAACATGTTGTTCTAGTACAGCGGAAAGAGGTAAATGGAAAGGAAGACTTACCTGTGAAAATCTCCATGCACGCTGGAAGGCCCAGAGAAATGTTTAGCTATGTGAGTCTGGGACAACCGTCATACCAGTCATGGAGACAAGGAGCAAATGCAGTTGTGCTCAATTCTTACATGGTGCCTGGAAACATGATGACTTATCCAGATTTACAAGGAGGTTACTGGCACGAAGGAACACCACTTGTCTGGACATGCTAGACACTGACTAGAAATCGACTTGACTATAGACCGACAAACAAATAGATGCCATAGTCATCCAAAAGAGGAGTGGAGAGTATAATGGGTTGAAAACAAAGTCACTAAAAACAGACAACCATTTAATATAATTATTATTGTTTAAGCAATTTGTGTATGTATTTGTCTTAATCAATCTAAATTGTATATTCTACATGCTTAATTATTAGAAGTCCATCAGGCCACGATGTTGCACTGTGGTAGGAGGAGAAACAGCAAGTTCTGGCCAAGCGCACGCACCATTCTTCTAAAGAAAGCGGCAGAACTGATTTTGTCTAGGAGATTTTATAAAGAAAGAAGTTGTTAGGGATTTCTGAGTATGTTTTACATGTTATTGGTTTTGTGCAAAATTGTGCTGACGTGCTGGTAAACTGGCCGTGCACGCTCAGTCTGGAGGGTGGACTTTTAGTTCAGACAGTGCTGGTGCATAAGAGAGAGACAATTTGATGGAGGTGCTACCATCTTAAAGCTGAATGTATTGTTGTCAGTTTTCTATAGTACATAGAAAAACATTCAGTTATTTTTGTCTTCATATATACGTTTTTCAATATATTTTGGTTTTCATGTGAAATCGTACAGTAAGACAGGTTTATTTGTGTAACATTTTTTAATTCTGCTTTGGGTAAAGTGCATTTATGTTGTGTAATTTAAAGTGTGCACTTGTTTGATGTGAATGTTTTAAAAGTACAAACAAGAGAAAAAACTTTGCAGACGTAAACTTTGCAGACGTAAACTTTGCGGATGTAAAATTTGCAGACGTAAACTTTGCAGACGTAAACTTTGCAGACGTAAACTTTGCGGATGTAAACTTTGCAGACGTATTACAGGCCACCTCAGCTACGGACTGAGGCCTGTAACATAGTCAAGCTACAGTATTCCAAACTTTGGTTTAATGTATCATATATATTGCTTAATTTGCCCTCTCGTGTCCCGTCTATTCAAAATGTTCCAGTTATTCTGGGTTACTATGTGACAGCAACGGTTGTTTAGTAGAAAATGTCAAACCAATTATTTAAATATGTCTCCAAAAACATCACACTGAAATATATGTATATATTTTTACAACAAACTAATCAGAACAACTGATTTCAATCCACCTAGAACGACAGAAGTAAACAAGAACTTTATTTGCTATAAAATATTAGACAAATCTTCCTATTGCAGTTCTTCTCAGCACTTCTCAACTCCTGAGTGTCACAGCGGTCAAAGGCACTGTATCTCAGTGCTAGAGGCGTCACTACAGACAGCCTGGTTCGAATCCAGAATCCTGAATCACAGCTGCCTGTGATTGGGAGTCCCCTAGGGCGGTGCACAATTGGCCCAGCGTCGTCTGTGTTTGGCTGGTGTAGGTCACCATTGTAAATAAGAATGTGTTCTTAACTGACTTGCCTAGTTAAATAAAGGTTAAATTAAAATAACTGATTTCCTAGGGGGTTTGGCATCACTATAGTGTGGGTGTTGTGTTTGTGTTTGGCCAGATGGTTGGTTACTAAGTGGGGTTGTTCTACCTCCTGTACTGTGAGTCATCCATGCTACCCTGGTGATCCAGTATGCAGACCCTTTCCTACCTCCTGTCATCTATGCTTCCCTGGTGATTCAGTATGCAGATCTTTTCCTACCTCCTGTACTGTGAGTCATCCATGCTACCCTGTTGATCCAGTACGCATATCCCTTCCCTCCCTAATGCCTTGAAGAACAGACGGTCCCCTGTGGTTTCACTAAGCCTTGACTTAGTGGGTGGGTGGATGGGTGGATGGATGAATGAATGAAAACATAGGAAAGCACAAAATCTAAGAAGTGATCTTATATTTTTCCTGTTTGTTTTTCCTTGAAACATGAGCTCTCTTTAATAACATCAAAATGAGACTAAGAGACATGAGACATATTTCTCAAATTCAGTAGATACAACCACATATAAACTCATATTTGTCTTACTCGGATCAAAATAAGAGATGACTAAATTATCTTAAATTAGTAATTGAACTCTCCTGTGTATGTCTCTATGCGTGCGACAATGCTATTAGAGCAAGACTTCAACAATACTTTTCAAGAAAGTAGACTACGAATTACTTCAAAAGAATCGAGGGGACAATTGTCAATATAGGACTAACATTAAGTGTCTGAAGATCAAATGTTTGCTGTACAATTAAATAATGTTTTAGCTAGCTAGCTACTGTCAGCTGAATTTTGGCTAGCTAGCTAGCTATGGTAATACATTATATAACGTGACCTAGCTATCTAGTTAACTACCTAAACATATTTTATCAAGATAACGTTAACTAGCTAGCTAACCACCTAGCAAGCTTAGGTTTGAATAGCTATCTAGGTTGTTTGCTAACTAGCTAACAAGCTAACTTGCTAAACCAAACTATTCTAGCTTGCATCTAACGTTAGCTAGCCACTCTTGCTAAAATAGTTTAGATGTAGCTAACGTTAGTCAAGGTAGGCCGAAGAATTTACTTAACTAACGTTACATTTTGTTTACGTAGCTAGTTATTTAAATCGTAACTAGCAGTTGTGGCATACTAGCTAGGTAAACATAGCTCAAGTTAGCTTGCTACGCTAACTAGTATGTACCATTAGCACATATTTGACAGTAGCACAGGCTGGAGCGAGTTTATCTGCAGTATACCAGAAGTACTGCTAAGAAAGATTAACAATGTACGAATGCAACAACATTTTATAAATGTGTTTTGGGATTAACGTTATAGCTATATCATGTTGTCAATGTAATATTTTGACAGTAGGCTAGCTGTTGTAGTTTATAAAGTTAAACCGAAAACGTGCAAGTATATATTTCTTTCATCTACTCAGACAAATGCTGTTAAAATAAGATAATGAATTGTTAGAAAATAGACTGTGCATTGTTACATTGTTGAAATGTGTAGTGAACAAGTTTCTATTTAGTGTTGATAAGTTTAAGAAGGTAGAGCAGACTTCTCCCCATCTTAGCTACTGTTGTATCAATATGTTTTGAACATGACAGTTTACAATCCAGGGTTACTTCAAGCAGTTTAGTCACCTCAACTTTCTAAATTTCCAAATTATTTATTAGAAAATTTAGTTGAGATTTAGGGTTAGTGAATGATTTGTCCCATATACAATGCCTTTAGTTTTTTTTTTATATCTAGGAATAATGTATTACTTGCCACCCATTCTGAAACTAACTGCACCTCTTTAAGTGTTGCTGATGTGTATAGTGTTGAGTCATCCTCATACAAAGACACACTGGCTTTACTCAAGGTAAGGGGCCTAGACAGCTGTAATGGGGAATTCCTGATTCTACCGGGATTATGGTGGAGGCTTCAATTAAACTAGTTGACAATATCAGTTGTGATGAATGAGCCATCTGATTCAATGAATGATGGATAAGTTTGCCTTTTTTCCCCAAAATTCATTGAAGTTGCTCCAAAGCTTTTTACTACCATTCTTTATGTGATTTATCTTGATTTCATAGTGTAGGTTCTTCTTCTTTTTATTAAGTTTAGTCACATATTTTCTCAATTTGCAGTTTGTTTGCCAATCAGTTGTGCAGCCAGACTTATTTGCCATTCCTTTTGCCTCATCCCTCTCAACCTTTCAATTTTTCAATTCCTCATCAATCCACTGAGTTTCAAAAGTTTTTACAGTCCTTTTCTTGGTGGGTGCATGCTTTTTAGTAACTGAGATGAGCAATTTCATAAATATGTCAAGTGCAGCGTCTGGTTGCTCCTCATTACACACCACGGTTGAACAAATGTTCTTTACATCAATAACATAGGAATAACTACGGAACTTATTGTATGGCCTCATACACTAAATTAGGCCCAGCCTTTAGAACTTTGGTTTTCCTAGATATGGCTACTATATTGTGATCACAACAGTGAGGGAAAAAAGTATTTGATCCCCTGCTGTTTTTGTACGTTTGCCCACTGACAAAGAAATTATCAGTCTATAATTTTAATGGTAGGTTTATTTGAACAGTGAGAGACAGAATAACAACAGAAAAATCCAGAAAAACGCATGTGAAAAAAGTTATAAATTGAAGAGCATTTTAATGAGGGAAATAAGTATTTGACCCCCTCTCAATCAGAAAGATTTCTGGCTACCAGGTGTCTTTTATACAGGTAACGAGCTGAGATTAGGAGCACACTCTTAAAGGGAGAAGCAAGCAATCAATCAATCAGATTCCAAACTCTCCACCATGGCCAAGACCCTAAGAGCTCTCCAAGGATGTCAGGGACAAGATAGTAGACCTACACAAGGCTGGAATGGGCTACAAGACCATCGCCAAGCAGCTTGGTGAGAAGGTGACAACAGTTGGTGCGATTATTCGCAAATGGAAGAAACACAAAAGAACTGTCAATCTCCCTCGGCCTGGGGCTCCATGCAAGATCTCACCTCGTGGAGTTGCAATGATCATGAGAACGGTGAGGAATCAGCCCAGAACTACACGGGAGGATCTTGTCAATGATCTCAAGGCAGCTGGGACCAGTCACCAAGAAAACAATTGGTAACACACTACGCTGTGAAGGACTGAAATCCTGCAGCGCCCGCAAGGTCCCCCTGCTCAAGAAAGCACATATACATGCTCGTCTGAAGTTTGCCAATGAACATCTGAATGATTCAGAGGACAACTGGGTGAAAGTGGTCAGATGAAACCAAAATGGAGCTCTTTGGCATCAACTCAACTTGCCGTGTTTGGAGGAGGAGGAATGCTGCCTATGACCCCAAGAACACCATCCCCACCGTCAAACATGGAGGTGGAAACATTATGCTTTGGGGGTGTTTTTCTGCTAAGGGGACAGGACAACTTCACCGCATCAAAGGGACGATGGACGGGGCCATGTACCGTCAAATCTTGGGTGAGAACCTCCTTCCCTCAGCCAGGGCATTGAAAATGGGTCGTGGATGGGTATTCCAGCATGACAATGACCCAAAACACACGGCCAAGGCAACAAAGGAGTGGCTCAAGAAGAAGCACATTAAGGTCCTGGAGTGGCCTAGCCAGTCTCCAGACCTTAATCCCATAGAAAATCTGTGGAGGGAGCTGAAGGTTCGAGTTGCCAAACGTCAGCCTCGAAACCTTAATGACTTGGAGAAGATCTGCAAAGAGGAGTGGGACAAAATCCCTCCTGAGATGTGTGCAAACCTGGTGGCCAACTACAAGAAAC
>QNTS01009097.1:0-26122 GCA_003317085.1 Hucho hucho | reverse complement strand
AACAGTAAAGCATCCTGAGACCATTCATGTGTGGGGTTGCTTCTCAGCCAAGGGAGTGGGCTCACTCACAATTTTGCCTAAGAACACAGCCATGAATAAAGAATGGTACCAACACATCCTCCGAGAGCAACTTCTCCCAACCATCCAGGAACAGTTTGGTGACGAACAATGCCTTTTCCAGCATGATGGAGCACCTTGCCATAAGGCAAAAGTGATAACTAAGTGGCTCGGGGAACAAAACATCGATATTTTGAGTCCATGGCCAGGAAACTCCCCAGACCTTAATCCCATTGAGAATCCTCAAGAGGCGGGTGGACAAACAAAAACCCACAAATTATGACAAACTCCAAGCATTGATTATGCAAGAATGAGCTGCCATCAGTCAGGATGTGGCCCAGAAGTTAATTGACAGCATGCCAGGGCGGATTTCAGAGGTCTTGAAAAAGAAGGGTCAACACTGCAAATATTGACTCTTTGCATCAACTTCATGTAATTGTCAATAAAAGCCGTTGACACTTATGACATGCTTGTAATTATACTTCAGTATTCCATAGTAACATCTGACAAAAATATCTAAAGACACTGAAGCAGCAAACTTAGAATTTTTTTATTTGTGTCATTCTCAAAACCTTTGGCCATGACTGTATATATATGATGTGGATAGTGTTTAAGGTGTCTTCCCAGTTTTCGAAGCAGCCAGATGAACATATAGTAGACAAAGAGGCAGTCAGCTCCTAAAGCACCAAATACTGAACAAATGTGGTTTTGGTACATTCTGTATTCTGAGTGCAGCGAGCACATCTGGCCAGAGAGAGAGAGAACGAAACGCATGGCTGGAGAGGTCTATAATTCACCAATCTCTCCCTCCCTCTAAGCCTGCCAATGGTTGGTCCCAGAGATATATGATTCCCAGGTTGTGATTTATATTCTCCAGACAGGCAGTAAAAGGCTGTGGCTGTGTTAACAGAGCTGGCTACCAGCCAGGACTTTAATGAGTGGGGCCTAGTCCAGTGGAGGGGGAGAGAAGCCAGGGGCTCACTTAGATTACGTCCCCCTCCCCAGGGGTCCCATGGGGGATGACTCACGCACACACTACCCCCCTCTCTAACCCCCTTCTTCTACCCCTTTTTCTCCCTCTTCCTTCCTCCATCTCTTCTACTGCTCTAGACAGGGTATACCCCCTCTTTCTCTCTATTCCCTCACTCTCTCCGTGTTCCCCCTCTTTCCCCCATTTCCCCTGTCTCCCTTTCTCTCCTTCCTCTCTCTCTACTCCCTCTTCCCTGTCTCCCTCTCTCCTCCCTCCATCAGCATGACTTACTGCTACATCCACAGACCAGCCCCAGCCCAATTAAAACACACACACACTGACACACACACACAGACACACACACACTGACACACACACACAGACACACACACACTGACACACTGATCTGAAATGTATATTATTCTCCACTCTTGTGTGATTGAATGTTTCTCAATCATTTCCTCCCTGTGATTGAATGTTTCTAAATCATTTCCTCCTGTGATTGAATGTCTCTAAATCATTTCTTCCTGTGATTGGATGTCTCTAAATCATTTCCTCCTGTGATTGAATGTCTCTAAATCATTTCCTCCTGTGATTGAATGTTTCTAAATCATTTCCTCCTGTGATTGGATGTCTCTACATCATTTCCTCCTGTGATTGAATGTCTCTAAATCATTTCCTCCTGTGATTGGATGTCTCTAAATCATTTCCTCCTGTGATTGAATGTTTCTAAATCATTTCCTCCTGTGATTGAATGTCTCTAAATCATTTTCTCCTGTGATTGGATGTTTCTAAATCATTTCCTCCTGTGATTGGATGTCTCTAAATCATTTCCTCCTGTGATTGAATGTCTCTAAATCATTTTCTCCTGTGATTGAATGTTTCTAAATCATTTCCTTCTGTGATTGGATGTCTCTAAATCACAGGAGGAAAACACAGACACACTGATCTGAAATGTATATTATTCTCCACTCTTGTGTGATTGATGTCTCTAAATCATTTCCTCCTGTGATTGGATGTTTCTAAATCATTTCCTCCCCGTGTTTGGGTGTTTCTAAATCATTTCCTCCCTGTGATTGGATGTTTATCTGAGCCTGATTAGAACTGTGTGTCTGCTCCCACTAATCAGCAGGTTCAACTGCACCTGACAGCAATCTCTCACCATCATTTGCATAAAAGCAGGTCATCCTTTTTACAGAGTTAATGAAAGTGATTTTCTCTGTGTGTGCGTACACACACACACACATACACACAATATAATCCATCCTCCTGCAGTTGGCTAAAAGCTCTGGATAGCAGTGTACCTTAAACACAGGTCTAGGATCAGCTTACCATACCAAAATCTTAAACAGTTAAACAGGACACAGAACTGACCTCAGACCAGTAACTTTATTCAAATCAAATCAAATGTTATTTGTCACATACACATGGTTAGCAGATGTTAATGCGAGTGTAGCGAAATGCTTGTGCTTCTAGTTCCGACCATGCAGTAGTATCTAACAAGTAATCTAACAATTTCACAACAACTACCTTATACACACAAGAGTAAAGGAATGAATACGAGTATGTACATATAAATATATGGATGAGCGATGGCTGACCGGCATAGGCAAGATGCAGTAGATGGTATGGAGTACAGTATATACATATGAGATGAGTAATGTAGGATATGTAAACATTATATAAATGGCATCGTTTAAAGTGGCTAGTGATACATTTATTTCATCCACTTTTTAATTATTAAAGTGGCTAGAGATTTGAGTCGATGGCCGAATGGCATAGGAAAGATTCAGTAGATGGTATAGAGTACAGTGTATACATTTGATATGAGTAATGTCGGATATGTAAACATTATATACAAAATTGTTTAAAGTGGCTAGTGATACATTTGTTACATACAATTTTCTATTATTTCTCCACTGGACTGAGACAGAGCTATAGATACTCAAGTACTACTGAAAGTAATACGTTTTATGATGCTAATACACTGAGGGTACAAAACATGACAGGTGAATCCAGGTGAAATCTATGATCCCTTATTTGATCCCTCAATCAATGTAGATGAAGGGGAGGAGACAGGTTAAATAAGGACTTTTAAGCCTCGAGACAATTGACAAATGGATTGTGTATATGTGGCATTCAGAGGGTGAAGGGGTAAGACAAAAGATTTAAGTGCCTTTGAACAGGGTATGGTAGTAGTTGCCAGGCGCACCAGTTTGAGTGTGTCAAGAACTGCAACGCTGCTGGGTTTTCACGCTCTATAGTTTCCTGTGTGTATCAAGAATGGTCCACCACCCAAAGGACATCCAGCCAACTTGACACAAATGTGGGAAGCATTGGAGTCAACATGGGCCAGCTTCCCTGTGGAATGCTTTCGACACCTTGTAGTCCATGCCCTGACAAATTTAGGCTGTTCTGAAGGCAAAATTGGGTGCAACTCAATATTAGGAAGGTGTTCCTAATGTTTTGTACACTCAGTGTATGCAGCTCATAAGTTCCTGTCCCTGTGTGTGTGTGTCCCCGTGTGTGTGTCTCCGCATGCGTGTCTGTGTGTTTCTGCGCCTCACAAATTGCTGCTACTCAGTGCTAGTGTATTGTCTCAGTAGAAGAGAAGCTATGGACAGGAGGCTTTATACATTATCATGATCGTATTATGATGCAGGTCTGATCTCAATACCATCGGCATGTTTACAATACTAGAGTCTGGACTAAACGTTTTATGTCTTTTAAAATCATCAGCAAGCATTTGATAGCTATGAAGACCAATGATGGATTCAATATGAATTCATTTGTGTGCCATTCAAATGTATTTTGATCTATTTTGGTCTATTTATCACTTTGTTAGCCTTAGTGGTTAGTTAGTACTGTTACATTGTCACAGCGTAGAACAATGTGGAGGAAAACCCTGAAATACTGAGAAACCACACTGAATAGGAGAGGAGGTAGAGAGAGGAAGAGAGCAGGAGCGTTTAAAGGCGGCTGTTTTTGGGCCTGTTGTGTCTGATTGTGCTTTTCCTCCATTTTGGCTTTGATTCAATCTGGGAACACTGCCCAGAGAAGAGGGGGTGGGGCTGTGAGAGGAGGGAGGAGCTAGAGAGGGAGAGAAGATCGGAATTGCATACTCACATCCTCACATCCTCTATCCTCACATCCTCACATCATCTATCCTCACATCCTCACATCCTCACATCCTCTATCCTCACATCCTCACATCCTCTATCCTCACATCCTCTATCCTCACATCCTCTATCCTCGTCTCCTTCTCAAAACCCATTGAACGAGAAAGCCAGAAGTCCTTCCCAGACAGCAAGAGCGAGTTAGGGGAGAGAGAAAGAGGGAGGGAGGGGATGGAGAGAGAGAGAGAGCTGTGTGTATGAAGGGCAGAGTTCCCAGTTCATCAGCATGAAGGAAACAATATGGTTCCAGTTTCCTCTGCTCAGCCAATCTTATGCTGAATTTGTGTGTGTGTGTGCCTGCTTGTGTGTGCATTTGTGTGATTATCTGTGGTGCGTGTGCGTGTGTCTGGCCTGTTTGCCAGCCGGTGCTCCAGATGCGTAGAAACACTTTTGTATAGCGACACATTTAATGGCTGGACACATTTCTGTGGGTTTCCTGCTAACAGAATGGAAGCTCCTCTCTCTCTCGCTATTCATCATTCTCTTTCTCTCTGTCTCTCTCACTATCCATCTCTATCTCCTCTCTTTAGCACAGGATGGAATCTCTACTTCTGTTTCAGCTGCAAGGCAGGCCTGAATATGGCGGAAATTAGCAGGAAGGAGCTCAAACAAAAAACAAATTATTTCAATGAGCAGCAATGTGGGCTTTTTTTTGGTATTCAAGACAATTCTTTCTTGGTGACATTGTCTTGTGAACCCCCTAATTTAGCTTTTGTTCCATTCACTGTTAAAGAGCTGATATATGTCTTGTAAATCCATCTTACATTGTCAAAGTACGGTCACACATCTAACTCTCTCCTCTCTCTCTTGTCTGTCTGTCTGTTTCACTCTCTCTTTCTGTCTGTCTCTCTCTCACTCTCTCTCTCTGTCTTTCTCGCTCTCTCCATGTCTCTCTCTGTCTCTCTCTCTCTCTCTCTCTCTCTCTCTCTCTCTCTCTCTCTCTCTCTCTCTCTCTCTCTCTCTCTCTCTCTCTCTCTCTCTCTCTCTCTCTCTCTCTCTCTCTCTCTCTCTCTCTCTCTCTCTCTCTCTCTCTCTCTCTCTCTCTCAGGTGTTCCAGGTAAGAGGAGGTATAAGCGTCATGAGGTGGAACAGATCCACGGTGAGGTCAGGAGGATGTGTTCTCTCAACAATCAGAGGAGCTTTGAGCATGTGCAGAAGATCCTGCGTGTGAAGCGTCTCCAGCGCCAGGCCAAGACCGGCAACAACGTTGTCAAAAGGCGACCTGGTCGCCCCCGGAAACACCCCATTGATGAATTTGAACCCAACAATTACAGGAGCGACATAGGGAGGGGCTTCGGGATGCCGGTGCTGGAGAGGTGTGTGGATCTACCGAGCAAGCGGAGCTTAAGACCAAGTCCCGCACCCCAGCCTCTGGAGTTTTCCAATCACGACTCGATCTCAGTGGCTATTGAGACGGTAGTTCACAGAGCACGTTCTCTGGCGCCCCCACCGACCAGAGGAGGGAAACGCAGGGGTAGACCCAGGAAGGAGGAGGGAGGGGATATGGCGTTTCATTAGCTAATCAGACAGCAGGACAGTTGCAGATACAGATGAGCTCTGGCCTATCAGAGAGCTGGTGAGAGGAGCTAACACTGGCCTTAGCAGCCAAAACAGACGTCAATTCTGGGACCTCTGTGCACTTTGACCTATTGGCCTGTCTGTTTCTCTTCTATGATTGGATGTAAGGAGTGTGACTGCAGTAGGTCTCTATGGAGTAGCATTAGAAGAGCAACAGTGTTGCACTCTGAAGGAGTGTGCCTCTGAAGACTGACAATGACACTTACCATACATGTATGTGAAACAATGATGCGTCCGGTACTTTAATATGATACTGTATGGTACTTTATGGTACAATATCTGATACTATATGGCACTATTTGATAAGGTACTGTATTATACTATGGTACTATACGGTATGAAATACTATGGTACTTTATGATAGTCTTTATTTGAATGTGGCATTAGCCACACCTTTACCAGCAGACGGGGGGTGGTGATTGGTTAATATGATATTGTGCAGCTCTGCTTAGTTTTGCCCCGCCCTGCCTCAGAGATACTATAAAGGCAATATGCTGGACTGAGCCTCCCTGTCCTTTACAGCTATGATCCAACTGTACATAGGAACATAATCCACTTTTACCCTGCAGAATACAGCCCATTTACATGTACTGGCTCATATCAAACTGAAATGTTGTACCATAGTCCATAAACGTTGGGATTGTGGTTTTATAACCAAAAATAGACCTGGATGTGACTCAAGACATGTTTGTTTTCAGACTGAAGGAACCACATCTATTCATTCATTTATTCTGTGTATATAAGGTCATCACATACATGGGAGTATCAGGGGTGTTTGGTGAAACCTTAAAGGTCAACTTTGGGCAAAAACACAAAGATAACGGCTTTTAACTGTATAACTGATCAATGCTCCATCATACCAGGCCATTTAATGCAAAAAAATATATATATATATAGATAAGATATTTGGCTAAAGAAGTGCCATTTCCTACCGATCTCTACAGCTTTTGTCCAAAAACAAATCCTGTGAAATGACGTTTACACATGGAGGAGATACTGGCTAGCTACAGTGGCTAGCTTAGCTAACAAACTAGCTATGTCGTTCGCAGCGTAAGAACAGAATGACACATCGATGAACCACCAACACCCCATTTCTGTTTGAAAATTGAGAAAGAGGCGGGGTTGGACCATTTTTGTCGTGCCCAAAGTCGACCTTTTTTGGTTTTAATTCACTATATAAACATACACTTACATTTAATCAAAGTCAGCGCTTACATGCTTGTTCTAGCCTTACGATTTGGCCTTGACTTCAATGGTGGATATCCATTCAGAAACGTGCATTAATTTAAACCATTTGAATATGCAGGATGCTCAGCCAATGGCGTCAAACCTAAGCCCAAGCCCAAGCCTGAGATTTGATTGGACAGTGAAGCTGGAGGAGGACTAATGATCAGTGTATGGTACTCTGATGGTTCTATCTGAGTAATGGTAGAAAAACAACAATTAAGTATTGGATTAGGGAAGCCAAAGTCTCAGATTTATATGTGTTTCATAGACTTGTCAGACAGGTGTGGGGTTGTCAGTGTTCTCATTCTGCAGCTAAACACACAGGACATTAGATGCTAGCTAGCTAGAATGTTTTCAGTATTTCATAAAATATTTCATTGGAACCTATGTCTAATCTAAACTTGGGAAGCCTCTCCTCTCTCTGTGAGGGTATTGTCAGCTCCAGCAGTTCTGCACGTGCCTTATGTTTGTTTCTTAAACCATCACATCTCATTCTGTGGGAATTAAAAATGGCAGAGAAGTCACTGAGATTGAAACCACGTACTAATGATTGTGCATTTTCGACACGTGTCTTAGCCACCACAACACGGGCACTACCTATGTCCCTTTGCAGCCATACGTACAACAGGCCTGATTCCATTTCAGGTTCCACGCCCCTTATGCTCACCCCTGGCTCTTTGGATTGAACAGATAAAAGGACTCTGTTAAGCACTCTATTAGAGAGAAAGGTGGATCCATCACCATCCAATCTTTTCATATCTGTGAGCTGTGAGGAGCAGAGGTGGTAGGAGCCAGGGAAAGGGGACTTGAATCTAAATGGAACCAGGCCCCCTGGGCTGTGGGCGTGCAGGCTGTGCCAGGGGAGTTCTGGTGGGAACCATGCTGTCTTACGTAGTTGTTTGCTATGCATCAGGTCTGGCCTGAGCTCTCTGAGGAGTCCACCCTTCCACATAGACAAATAAGTGTCTTATTTACCCAATAAAACATGCAGTCATGTATCCAGAAGTGTGAATAATATCAGTAATAATTTGTAAAGTGTTGTGCAGAAAGTGACTATCATTTCATGTCAACTTTAGTGACTGCAGCTCCCTGCAGTGCTGCCTTAATCAGAAGTCAAGCTCCAGTAGTGAAGTGTTTATCTGTTGTAAATAGTCTGTTCTGTTGTGTTCTGCCTGCATGGATACGAACTGGCCTCAGCTACATATGCTGGCATATCCCCTCAGACCAACCTAAGCCCATCCTAGAACACAGACCTATCTTAGTCAACATTAGACATTAGAACCAGCAATACCCCTTTAGTCAGTCTCTATCCATCAATTAGAATTTTCATCAAACAGTCATAGCAAGGTTAAGATCCCAGGACCTGTGCCAGCCTATGATAATGACTCTTGTTGCACTTCAGCCAAGACCAAGAACCCCCATTGGCTAGCAGCTATATTCCCCTCAGCCAATGGGTGCCTAGTGCAGAAGTGCGTGTGTGCGTGTGTGTGTGTGTGTGTGCACAAAGGGCATTACCAAACCACGTACTCAGACCATGTGCTCAGAGGGCATTACCAAATATACACCTGTCCTTGTCAGTGTGTGTGTCAGTTCTAGGCTACTTAGAGAGAGCAGAGACTGAACTGGATCTCATAACCAAACTACACCTTTCACAGATGGCCTGGATCTCTCTAACCGGGTCTAGGGTCTGGGTGTCTGAGTGTGGTCTAGTGGTAGTCTAGGTTTGGTCTAAGGGGTCTAGATGTGGTATAGTTGCGGTCTAAGGGGTCTATAGACTTCAATCTTGGCAGCTCAGTATTACATGGTTGGTCTCTGATGTTGGAGTTAAGCCACTGGGATCTGTCTGTTTCTCTACCAGCCGATGTTCCGGTGCCTTCTACAGCTGACTAGTATTGTCCTGATCCTCTGCTTTAACTACACACTGAGACCGACCGCATGGTCCAGTACCGTCAAGTTGGGTTTTACGGTCCCTGTTGTGTACTGGATTCTGTATTCACTCTGGTCCAACTGTATGGCTGGTATGGCTACAAGTAGAAGTTGCCCTTAACCACAGATCTAGGATCAGATTACCCAACCCTAAATCATAACTTTCATTATCTGGGGGATGAAAGGACATCTGGTCCTGGATCAGTGGTTAGGGAAGAGTTCTACCCCTCCACACTTAGACCAGTCTGACTAGTCCAATACAGCCACTGGAGCTGAATCATACTGCATGCATCTCAAATCACTCCCTACACCCTAAGTAGTGTACTACTACAGAAGACTATATGGAGAATATGGAGTTATGTGAGAAGCAGCCACAGTCTCTACTAATATGTGTAGTCATTAACATATAATGTTGTTCAAAGCTGAACGTGCAGATGAAGCGTCGATGAGGAAACCAATAAATGTACTTTGCAAGAGCACAAAGTGAGCTCTTAACTGTGTTGGCATATTTCAGTTTGTATACATAGTGTATTTGAACCTTTTTACTAAAGTGGGTTTTCTTTCATTTGCATGCTCGACTTGATTGTATTCATCAATATTTTAGACAAGCGGAGAAGTTGAATTTCAATTGAATTTGGAGCAAGACTTGTACATTGTTTGATATGTTTGTTTTTGTAATGGATTTTTAATTCATAAAGCATTTTTGTACATTGTATGAATATAAAAAAATTGCAAATATTTGACATATAGAAATAAGTAAATACTTAAATGGGCATGCATATGCATATATCCTTCTTAGTATGTATGTGTAAATGTACACATATATTTTGTATTTGCCTTCGCTCATATACAGATATATGTCATATGCACATATACATGCAATATATATGTATATCCATGTCTGCTGGCATGCTTCTGGTCATGTTTACCTATCATGATCCTGTAGTCTATTTTTTTGATTTCTTTTCTCTGAGGAAAAGCTTGTTCTTTTGCTACCATTTTCCTGGCTGGCAGCATTGGGCACTTATTAAGATGAAATACAGTTGAACTTGTTCATGTTATTCATTGTGTGAAATAATAAATGAATTTATTGAAAGCTGATGATGTCATTGATGTGTTTGTTCTGACATCTCATTGAGGTAACCTTCCACAGGGGGACATCGGTGTGTGTTCCAAGTGCACCCTATTCCCTTTATACAGTTGAAGTCGGATGTTTACATACACCTTAGCCAAATACATTTAAACTCAGTTTTTTCACAATTCCTGACATTTAATCCTAGTAAAAATTCTGTCTTAAGTCAGTTAGGATCACCACTTTATTTTAAGAATGTGAAATGTCAGAATAATAGTAGAGAGAATGATTTATTTCAGCTTTTATTTCTTTCATTACATTCTCAGTGGGTCAGAAGTTTACATACACTGAATTAGTATTTGGTAGCACTGCCTTTAAATTGTTTAACTTGGGTCAAACGTTTCGGGTAACCTTCCTCAAGCTTCCCACAATAAGTTGGGTGATTTTTGTCCCATTCCTCCTGACAGAGCTGGTGTAACTGAGTCAGGTTTGTAGGCCTCCTTGCTCGCACACGCTTTTTCAGTTCTGCCCACACATTTTCTATAGGATTGATGTCAGGGCTTTGTGATGGTCACTCCAATACCTCGACTTTGTTGTCCTTAAGCCATTTTGCCACATCTTTGGAAGTATGCTTGGGGTCATTGTCCATTTGGAAGACCCATTTGCGACCAAGCTTTAACTTCCTGACTGATGTCTTGAGATGTTGCTTCAATATATCCACATAATTTTCCTTCCTCATGATGCCATCTATTTTGTGAAGTGCACCAGTCCCTCCTGCAGCAAAGCACCCCCACAACACGATGCTGCCACCCCCGTGCTTCACGGTTGGGATGGTGTTCTTCAGCTTGCAAGCCTCCCCCTTTTTCCTCCAAACATAACAATGGTCATCATGGCCAAACAGTTCTATTTTTGTTTCATCAGACCAGAGGACATTTCTCCAAAAAGTACGATCTTTGTCCCCATGTGCAGTTGCAAACCGTAGTCTGGCTTTTTTATGGCGGTTTTGGAGCAGTGGCTTCTTCCTTGCTGAGCGGCCTTTCAGGTTATGTCGATATAGGACTCGTTTTACTGTGGATATAGATACTTTTGTACCTGTTTCCTCCAGCATCTTCACAAGGTCCTTTGCTGTTGTTCTGGGATTGATTTGCACTTTTCGCACCAAAGTACGTTCATCTCTAGGAGACAGAACGCGTCTCCTTCCTGAGCGGTATGATGGCTGCGTGGTCCCATGGTGTTTATACTTGCGTACTATTGTTTGTACAGATGAACGTGGTACCTTCAAACGTTTTGAAATTGCTCCCAAGGATGAACCAGACTGCCGGAGGTCTACAAATTTTTTTCGGAGGTCTTGGTTGATTTCTTTTGATTTTCCCATGATGTCAAGCAAAGAGGCACTGAGTTTGAAGGTAGGCCTTGAAATACATCCACAGGTACACCTCCAATTGACTCACATTATGTAAATTAGCCTATCAGAAGCTTCTAAAGCCATAACATAATTTTCTGGAATTTTCCAAGCTGTTTAAAGGCACAGTCAACTTAGTGTATGTAAACTTCTGACCCACTGGAATTGTGATACAGTGAATTATAAGTGAAATAATCTGTCTGTAAACAATTGTTGGAAAAATGACTTATGTCATGAACAAAGTAGATGTCCTAAACGACTTGCCAAAACTATAGTTTGTTAACAAGAAATTTGTGGAGTGGTTGAAAAACTAGTTTTAATGACTCCAACCTAAGTGTATGTAAACGTCCGACTACAGCTGTACTGTAGTCTACTACTTTGACCAATTCTCTGCGTGTGTACGAGTTAGATGGCTGCAGTAAGCTGTGCAATGCTGCAGAGACCCACAACTCTCTCACACTTACACACATGCATACACACACATTTTCTCACACATTGTCACGTTATTTTCACACTCTACTAGCACACACGCACACACACACACACACACACACACACCACAGTCTCACACTTACATTTTACTCTCACACCTATATTACAACACACACACGCATTAAGTCCTCGCTATTAGCGTAACCTACAGAGTAGATACCCTCTACTTTCGCCCTCTGATAGCTCATCAAGAGCTGTGCAGGGTAGGCTGGGCTGCAGGCCACTCTGTGATTGGTGTAGGCTAAGAGGGAAGTGCCTTACCATTGGCCGCTGCCACCTTGTAAATTTCTCCTGTTGCCATGGTTGCAATGTGAACTGCCCAAATGTGTGTCTGTGCGTTTGGTGTAGTGCTGATGGAAATGTTGGCACTGGTGTTATTGCGCCAAAATCATTCCTCTTTGATGGAACTCTGGAATGTAGTGCTGTCACACTTAAATCTCCCCTCAGGAGCCCATGTTTGACTGATCACAATGCTTGCACTGGTCAGTGCACTCCTCTTTACTCTAGGTGTCAGGCACCTAACACATTTAAAACATAAAATCTTAACTCTACCACCAGATAAATAACACATATAGTTCACCAACTAACTCAACAATTATTCTTTTTTCGTAGCAGATGAAGGGATTTCTAGCATGGCCATCTATTGACTACCACAACTCTTTCCACAGATCTAATCTGTCTTTATGAAAGGTTACAGGGTGAAAGGACAGATGTACTAAACATTTGCGTCTCTTTTAGAACTGGAAAGTGAAGGTCAAAACACCATAATAATATACTCCATCACCACAGACTGTTGAAGTCTGGTCAATACTGGGAGTTGGGCCTGCTCTCTAGCAGGGTGCATCGCAAATGGCACTCTATTTTGTATATAGTGCACTACTGTTGACCAAAGCCCTATAGGACCTGGTCAAAAATAGTGCACTATATAAGGAATCACAGGAGGTTGGTGGCACCTTAATTGGGGAGAACGAGCTCGTGGTAATGACTGGAGCGGAACTGGGTGGAACAGTATCAAGTACATCTATGACATGGTTTCAATATGTTTGATGTCATTCCATTGGTTCCGTTCCAGACATTACTATGAGCCGTTCCCCTCAGCAGCCTCCTGTGTAGGGAATAGGGTGCAGTTTGGGATGTAACCCTTTTGACTCTGGCTTTCCAGTTCTGTGGTCCACACAGCAGAGAGACTGGAGACGACCTCTGGTGGTAAGAAATTGAACTATACCCTAACCATCACTGTCCACCAGGCAGATCACTCAAGATTGACATTTTCCTGAGGACATCAGGAAATGCCTTCAAAACTGGCCACTATGGGCAACAGTGAGCGCTTTGCTAAGGTGTGGTGCATAATCCCATGACTCTGGATCCAAGGTCACATATTCAATCCCAGGGGTAGACACTATTTATCTTTTTTTTGTTATAACCCTATCCCAAACCTTAACCCTTAACTATTCGGAATGAATGCCTAAACATAATGTTTTAACTCTATCCAAAACCTTTACCCTTAACTTCCAAATTTGACATTTGGAGAAAAGGAAAGATGCTGAGCAGTCAACCTAAGGTGTCAAAAACATTTGACCAGAAAACATAGGATGGTGAAAGTAATGTGGTGGCTGCTCACTGTGTAGCTATCTGCTTTGACATGTCTTGTTCTGATCTGGAGCAATCTGCTCTGCATAGTGATGGCTACTGTTGCCACGGTGACAGCATGACTCATGGCAGTTTGGTGAGTGGAGTCGTCTTTTTGGTGTGTGTGCACGTGCATGTGTGTGTTGTGCATTTGTTGAGCCTTCATGAGCAGATCCATTTAAATGATATTAGTAGCATACTTCATTTTTTCTCCCTCCCTCTATTCTCTCTCTCTCTCCGATCAGTTCTTCAGCTATGTTAATCAGCTGTCTTTCTGTCAGTGCTAAACATCCTAGCAAAACCCTGCTTGCTGGTAATAGTGTAGTGGCAACAGTGAGCGCATTTCCAGACGTCCTCAGACATGGATAGATGTCCAATTTCGACTTCTATCTTGAACGACCTGGCTGTGTTTGCAACACTTTAACTAGTTGCTTTGAACGCAACTCCTCAACAAACATCAGCTGCTTCTCATTGCTAATCAGACGCCACACCTGTCCTCACTCTCTTTAATCACTACTGCCACCACTACTTAAACCAAACCAAACGCATGTTCCTCCTTATTGTTCTGCAGTGCATGTTGTGTTGCACGGCACTGTGCATTACTAGCCTTAACAAGCTTTGCATCCCTCCACATTCTATCTATAGGTTCTCTCAGTTTCTTCTAAGGATCTCCTGGGGGGGATTGCCATCACCACAGCAGCCTAACTACCATGGCCTAATGACTCCAAGCCACAACTACAGAGTCCACCCCCTGGATCCTTCATCTGCAGCCCTTGGCTTCATCTGGTCCATTCTCATTTCCCCCCTGAATCTGAATTCTCACATTAATTCCATTTCCTCAAATATTCTAAACCCATTTCAATGTCTGGTCATTACATTTGGGAATACCACAGTCATATTATGAATGATTCCACTCAGGGAACACACACATACAGGAGGCTGCTGAGAATAATGACTGGAATGGTGTGAATGGTATCAAACACATGGAAAGCATGTGTTTGATGTGTTGGATACCATTCCATTTATTCGTTCCAGCCATTACTATGAGCCGTCCTCCGCAATGAAGGTGCCACCAGATGCCTTTTGCGTTTGCTCATATCTCCTTATATTAAGGACTTAAGATCATTGTAGGCCTAAGCGGACCAGAGGGAGTTTCCACCATATTTCGTAGACCAGTCAATTCCTTTTAAACTCATGAGAGTGGGAGAATATCTAAACATTTTGGGCGGAAGAGTAGATATTTGGTCATGTCAAACAGAGAGCTGCAGGTCCCGAAAGAGGTCATTGCGGCGCATGTCTGTCATTGCGGGTTACCATGCGTTTTTTTCCTGGTTAACATTTGCTCTTTTACTATATAAGTTCTTACATTTACATTTGAGTAATTTAGCAGACGCTCTTATCCAGAGCGATTTACAGGAGCAACTGGGGATAAGTGCCTTGATCAAGGGCACATCAACAGATTGTTCACCTAGTCAACTCAGGGATTTGAGGCCGACGTGAGAAAAACATTTAAATGTGTTAACCCTCGCAAGGTCCAGACGGCATCCCTAGCCAAGTCTTCAGAGCATGCGCAGACAAGCTGGCTGGTGTGTTTAAGGGCATATTCAATCTTTCCCTATCCCAGTCTGCTGTCCCCACATGCTTCAAGAAAGACACCATTGTTCCTGTACCCAAGAAGGCAAAGGTAACTGAACTGAATGACTATCGCCATGTAGCACTCACCTCTGTCATCATGAAGTGCTTTGAGAGACTAGTCAAGGATCATATCACCTCTACCTTACCTGTCACCCTAAACCCACTTCAATTTGCTTACCACCCCAATAGATCCACAGACGATGCAATCGCCATCACTCTGCACACTGCCCTATCCCATCTGGACAAGAAGAATACCTACGTAAGAATGCTGTTTATTGACTATTGCTCAGCATTCAACACCATAGTACCCTCCAAGCTCATCATTAAGCTCGAGGCCCTGGGTCTGAACCCCACCCTGTACAACTGGGTCCTCAACACTGGGGCCCCACAAGGGTGCGTGCTCAGCCCCCTCCTGTACTCCCTGTTCACCCATGACTGCGTGGCCAAGCATGCCTCCAACTCGATCATCAAGTTTGCAGACGACACAACAGTAGTAGGCTTGATTACCAACGATGACGAGACAGCCTACATGGAGGAGGTGAGGGCTCTGGGAGTGTGGTGCCTTGAAAAAAATGTCTCACTCAATGTCAACAAAACAAAGGAGATGACCGTGGACTTCAGGAAAGAGCAGAGAGTGCACCCCCTATCTACATTGACGGGTCCGCAGTGGAGAAGGTGGAAAGCTTCAAGTTTCTTGGCGTACACATCACTGACAAACTGAAATGGACCACCCACACAGACAGTGTGATGAAGAAGGTGCAACAGAGCCTCTTCAACCTCAGGAGGCAAAATAAATTTGGCTTGTGAACTAAAACCCTCACACATTTTTACAGATGCACAATTGAAAGCATCCTGTCAGGCTATATCACTGCCAGGTACGGCAAACTGCATCGCCCGCAACCGCAAAGCTCTCCAGAGGGTGGTGCAGTCTGCCCAACGCATCACCGGGGGCAAACTACCTGCCCTCCAGGACACCTACAGCACCCAATGTCACAGGAAGGCCAAAAAGATCATCAAGGACATCAACCACCCGAGCCACTGCCTGTTCACCCCGCTATCATCCAGAAGGTGAGGTCAGTACAGGTACATCAAAGCTGGGACCGAGAGACTGAAAAACACCTTCTATCTCAACTGTTAAACAGCAATCACATTAGAGGCTGCTGCCTATAGGCATAGACTAGGAATCACTGGCCACTTTAAGGAATGGAACACTAGTCACTTAATAATGTTTACATATCCTGCATTACTCATCTCATATGTATAAACTGTATTCTATACTATTCTACAGTATCTTAGTCACTTAATGTTTACATATCTGGCATTGCTCAACTCATGTGTATATACTGTTTTCTATACTATTCTACGGTATCTCATTCACCTAATAATGCTTACATATCTTGCATTACTCAGTGGTGTGGGGGCTGTGCTTCGGCAGAGTGGGTGGGGTTATATCCTGCCTGTTTGGCCCTGTCCGGGGGAATCGTCGGACGTGGCCACAGTGTCTCCCGACCCCTCCTGTCTCAGCCCCCAGTATTTATGCTGCAGTAGTTTATGTGTCGGGAGGCTAGGGTCCGTCTGTTATATCTGGAGTATTTCTCCTCTCTTATCCGGTGTCCTATGTGAATTTAAGTATGCTCTCTCTAATTATCTCTTTCTCTCTTTATTGTTTTTTTTCTCTCTCTCTCTCTCTCTCTCTCTCTCTCTCTCTCTCTCTCTCTCTCTCTCTCTCTTTCGGAGGACCTGAGCATTAGGACCATTCCTCAAGGCCTACCTAGCCTGATGACTCCTTGATGTCCCGAGTCCAGCTGGCCGTGCTGCTTCTCCAGTTTCAACTGTTCTGCCTGTTTTATGAACATTTTAAAATCTTGTCCATGTTCTGTTATAATCTGCACCCGGCACAGCCAGAGGAGGACTGGCCACCCCTCACAGCCTGGTTCCTCTCTAGGTTTCTTCCTAGGTTTTGGCCTTTCTAGGGAGTTTTTCCTAGCCACCGTGCTTTTACACCTGCATTGCTTGCTGTTTGGGGTTTTAGGCTGGGTTTCTGTACAGAACTCTGTGACATCAGCTGGTGTAAGAAGGGCTTAATAAATACATTTGATTGATTGATCTCATATGTATATACTGTTTTCTATACTATTTAACTGTAGCTTGTCCATATGGATATACTCTTAATTCATTCCTACTTACATTTGTGTGTATTGGGTATATGTTGTGTAATTTGTTAGATATTACTTGTTAGATAGTACTGCACTGTCAGAGCTAGAAGCACAAGCATTTAGCTACACCCGTAATAACATCTGCTAATAACGTGTACGTGACCAATAACATTTGATTTGATTTGAACCTTTTGGTTATTGGTACAATGTTCTTAACTGGTAGGCTACCTGACGCCCATCCGAGCCAAATTTCTGCTTGCATGCGCCTCCCCTATTTTAAAGGGTTTTGCTACTTCCCTTATGCACTACGCTTTTCCATGTGCTAACTTTTACTATACCACAGGTCAGTATAGTCTACAAGTCTAACGGTCTATCCTGCCCTCTACCATTCATAGTGACAATAGTGGTAGGTGGATCGTTTGTCCAGATCTGCAATAGGCTAACTAGCAATCATACCACACATACAGTGCATTCGGAAAGTACTCAGACCCCTTGACCTTTCCACATTTTGTTACGTTACAGCCTTATTCTAAAATGTATTAAATAGTTTTTTTCCTCATCGATCTACACACCATACCCCATAATGACAAAGAAAAAAACGTTTTGGGAAAATTTGTGCAAATGTATACTTATTTTTTAACGGAAATAGGACATTTGCATACTGAAGGTATTCAGACCTTTTACTCAGTACTTTGTTGAAGCACCTTTGGCAGCGATTACAGCCTTGAGTCTTCCTGGGTATGACGCTACAAGCTTGGCACACCTGCATATGGGGAGTTTCTCCCATTCTTCTCTGAAGATCCTCTCAAGCTCTGTCAAGTCTGAGGTCCTGAGTGCTCTGGAGCAGGTTTTCATCAAGGATCTCTCTGTACTTTGCTCCGTTCATCTTTCCCTCGATCCTGACTAGTCTCCCAGTCCCTGCCGCTGAAAAACATCCCCACAGTATGATGCTGCCACCACCATTCTTCCCCGTAGGGATGGTGCCAAGTTTCCCCCAGACGTGACGCTTGGCATTCAGGCCAAAGAGTTCAATCTTGGTTTAACTTGAGCAGATAATCTTGTTTCTTATGGTCTGAGTCCTTTAGGTGCCTTTTGGCAAACTCCAAGTGGGCTGTCATGTGCCTTTTACTGAGGATTGGCTTCCGTCTGGCCACTCTACCATAAAGGCCTGATTGGTGGAGTGCTGCAGAGATGGTTGTTCTTCTGGAAGGTTCTCCTATCTCCACAGAGGAACTCTGGAGCTCTGTCAGAGTGACCATCGGGTTCTTGGTCACCTCCCTGACCAAGGCCCTTCTCCCCCAATTGCTCAGTTTGGCCGGGCGGCCAGCTCTAGGAAGAGTCTTGGTGGTTCCAAACTTCTTCCATTTAAGAGTGATGGAGGCCAATGTGTTTTTGGGGACCTTCAATGCTGCAGAAATTTTTTGGTACCCTTCCCCAGATCTGTGATTTCGACACAATCCTGTCTTGGAGCTCTACGGACAATTCCTTCAACCTCATGGCTTGGTTTTTGCTCTGACATGCACTGTCAACTGTGGGACCTTATATATAACAAGCTGTGTGCCTTTCCAAATCATGTCCAATCAATTGCATTTACCACAGGAGGAATCCAATCAAATTTTAGAAACATCTCATGGATGACCAATAGAAAAAGATTGATGAGGATTTTTTTTATTTAATATTTTAGAATAAGGCTGTAACGTAACAAAATGTGGAAAAAGTCAAGGGGTCTTAATCCAAAGGTAAAAAGCATTCAAGCTGCATCAATTTTCAATATGAATCGACAAGAACAAATAGAAATAGCTGTGGACAGACCAGGAACATCATGAAAGAACAGTGAATACATGAAACTCAGCTCAAAAAGCAATACAATTATCCTACCTAGACTATAGTAACCTACAACCCTGAAATGTAATGAATAATTGTATTATTGTTTTCAATTGAGTCCAAAATTCTACTCTGGCTGCAGTAGAAATGTTGTTGGAATGTTGTTTCAATTGGATCTGTTGTTGATCTACTCTTGACAGTTGATATGGTCTAGAAAGGCACAGTAGCAGGCCAGTCTGACTGCATTTTTACTTCTGATACTGAATGCGCTGTCTGTTTCGGATTATCATTCTCCCAAATCGTCCTATAATAATGTGGCCACGTATGCTCCAGGCAGGCCCAGCTACGGTGAAACACCGCTTCCCATTCACTTCAATGGAAGGTAAGCGGTGAGAAGCGTTGAGGGCGGGGGAACTTTGGGAAGGTGGCGTGGGAGGCGGTGAAAAATATTAACTTTTCCCAACTTTATGCAAATCACCAGCGTTGACCGCTGGGCGATGACCAATCATATCGAGTGGTTCCCATGACGAATTTGACGCTATGCGACCCAAGGCTGGAGACTTTCTTCAGAAATTGCTCCCAAGGATGAACCAGACGTCTGCAATAATTTTTTTTTTCCCATGATGTCAAGCAAAGAGGCACTGAGTTTGAAGGTAGGCCTTGAAATACATCCACAGGTACACCTCCAATTGACTCAAATGATGTCAGTTAGCCTAACAGAAGCTTCTAAAGCCATGACATAATTTTCTGGAATTTTCCAAGCTGTTTAAAGGCACAGTCAACTTAGTGTATGTAAACTTCTGACCCACTGGAATTGTGATACAGTGAATGATAAGTGAAATAATCTGTCTGTAAACAATTGTTGGAAAAATTACTTATGTCATGCACAAAGTAGATGTCCTAACAGACTTGCCAAAACTATAGTTTGTTAACAAGAAATTTGTGGAGAGGTTGAAAAACTAGTTTTAATGACTCCATCCTAAGTGTATGTAAACTTCAGACTTCAACTTTACATGTAGTTATTACCATGCATTAGATCCCCACATTGTAGCCTATACATTTAATATATTCAGACATCCAGGTAATTCCAAATAGTGTCAGAAGGCTTGGTGTAGTAGAGCAAAGGAGTCAGGCGCAGGACAGCAGAGATGAGCAACACAACGTAGTTTACTCAAAATATTTACACAGTAGAAACAAATACCAAGCCCACCAAATGGACTGACATAAATTGGAACAATTAAGCACACAAACATGGGGAAAACAGAGGGTTAAATAATGAACATGTAATTTGGGAATTGTGTAGAAAACAAAGACAAAACAAATGGAAAATGAAAAATGGATTGGCGATGGCTAGAAAGCCGGTGATGTCGACCGCCGAACGCCGCCCGAACAAGGAGAGGGACCGACTTTGGCGTAAGTCGTGACACATACTTTTTCTTGCCACTGTATGTATTACAATTATATACTTCAACAGTGTTTACCAATCTTGGTCCTGGGACATCAATGGTTACACATTGTAACTATGCAATAGACTAGAAACATTAACTAGTTAAAGGCTGATTTGTAGTTAATATATACAGAAATATAATTGGAAAAAAAACAGTGCACTACATTTCCTGTGCATCATGTTAATACTCTAAAACCAGTTCATCTCAATATCTAATTTCCTTCATCTGCATTGATCTGATAAACACAGGATAGGTGTAGTATGTAATCAAATGAGAGACTAAATTTCAACCAGTAGAGAATGTGAAACGCTTAATTGAAAGAAGTTCATTATCAAAGTGCTATAAATACATAATACATGCATTATAAATAATATAATTGTAATATGATGTTATAAGTTCAATATGTACTTCAATTCACACCTGGTGTGCATTATAAAAAAAGGAAGAAAGAGGAGGTGGTGAGAGGTGTAAAAGACAAAGGGAAAGCGGTAAGAACAGAGGAGCAGGAAAGGCAGCATTTGATTAATGAATCACAGTGCTACCCTAATCTTCTCTCAGTTCATCATAATTACATAGGGTCTCTAGTGGTGTCTCCTAACCAGCCTTGGGCTCCCAGTCGGCCCAAAGCTTATCTTAAGACCGGGTGAGGTGGCAATGACGGGACTGGGGGTTGGCATCCTCTCTCACATCAAAACATACCTGCAGACGAGAGACAGATGGAGAGCGAGAGAGAGAGCATGTTTAAGCCTTGTGTTTTTTTTAAATTCTAACACTGTCAGTGGTCATAATCATCAGGAGGTGAAATGCAAAACTGACCTTGGATCATTAACTCTGGGACTACTGCATCTCTATCTGTATTTTGACGTAAAACAGCTCTTTAATAATAATTCCTGTTGACTCGACCAAGTGACCTCACCTCTGATCATGCTGTGCCCTGTATGTAGCCAGTTCAGATGCGGGAGGGGTTCACCGACACAGCTGATATAACCTAGAGGATTTAGTGAAAAGGGGAGAGAGGGATGTTGTTTCACCACGCGGCACCGCGTGCTAGTGAACACCGGGCATAACGCTTCAATATAGCCTAAATATTAGTTATTTAACTTTTTAAATGTATTACTTTTTCTATGTGGCATAAACACAAACAGTCACAGTGTTTAAATCGGATTAGGCTACTTCTAATGTCTCCTGTAGGCATGCGCACATTCATCCAAAATATAATTCCAGCCTCCTTAAAATGGCTTGACATTGACCAGGTTTCCATCCAACTTTTTTATGCAGTAAAGTAGCCTACATGTCAGATAAAAAACATTTTATTTTTAGTGACAAAACCATCAGTAGGCCTAGAATGGAAAATGTGGTGGAAACCCATTTAACTTGTTTTATATTTGGTACATGGGAATTTAACCTCAAAAGTTATTTTTATGTGCACTACATATTTATGCCCATACTTTTATCTGCAACAAGTACATTTGATGAATGCATGTTTGTGTTGCTGTATGGCACTGGCATATCTCTAGCTCTGTGGGGATAGGTCTAAGCTTCTCTTCCTTTATAGGGGCTAAATCTTTTTTAAATATTAATATCATACAGTGAACACCTAAGCCTATAGGCCTGTGCATGCAATGCCCTGATGCATTTAGTGCTCAATCTCAAACACCTGAACCTTGAGGTGGACGTGTTAATGCATATGGATGTCCGGTAAATTTCTCAATTGTCAGGTAAATTAAAATCTTCCTGGTCACATTGTCTGGCGCCCAATTTTCCTAAAGGAAACCCTGAAGTGCTCATTGTTTATATGCAGATTTCTGAATATTTGAATGAAAATATGTCGCCAAAAGGATAGAAACCCAGCTATAGACACCCTAAAGACTGGCAAGTGCACTGGTCCAGAGTCACTGATTATTGTAATGAAGACGCTGGGAGTCAGGAAGCAGGTGCAGTTGGTGAGTTTAATAACGGCATCAGCCAGGATGACCATGAACCACCGGATGAGATGCAGTAGTTAGTGGGGAGCTGTAATCTTTGTCACCTCGTTGACCCTCCGGAAGACCATGAACGGCCCCACAAACCTGGGGCTCAGCTCTTTACAGGACAGGCAGAGTGGGAGGTTCCTGGTGGAGAGCCAGACACGATCACCAGGATGGAACACGGGAGCCTCACTGCAGTGGCAATCCGCCTGCTCCTTCTGACGGCAGATGGCACGCTGGAGCGGCACGCTGGAGCCTCAAGTGGACATTGTTCCAAACCTCTTCTGCGTGCCTGAACCACTCGTCCACCGCAGGAGCTTCGGTTTGGCTCGGGGTCCACGGAGCCAGGGCTGGCTGATAACCCAGAACACACTGGAAGAGAGTCAGCCCAGCGGAGGAGTGACGCAATGAATTCTGGGTGTACTCCACCCAGGTAAGGAATCAGGCAGACTCCCCCTGACGGTCCTGGCAGTGACTCCTCAGGAACCTCCCCAGCTCCTGGTTCATCCTCTCCACCTGCCCGTTGGACTGAGGCCGGTACCCAGAAGTGAAGCTGACCGTGACCCCCAGCTTCTCCATGAAGGCTTTCCATACCCGTGATGTGAATAAGAGACGATGTCCTCCGGAAGGCCATATTGCCGGAAGACCTGCTGGAACAGTGCCTCCTGGAGAGCTGTGGGGAGACCAGAGAGAGGGATAAAAACAGAAGGATTTAGAGAATCTGTCCACTACAACCATAATAGCGGTAAAACCATCAGACTGAGGGAAATCAGTCACGAAATCTATGGACAGATGGGACCAAGGCCGCTGAGGCACGGGAAAGGGAAGGAGTTTCGCTGCTGGAGCGTGCCGGGAGATTTTGTTTGGGTACATACAGAGCATGAATTGACATAGTGGGCGACGTCCAGTGCCAAGGTGGCCCACCATTACTTTGCGGAGATGGATGAAATAGTGCGGGTGATACCTGGGTGTCCACCAGCGAGGGATGTGTGTGCCCAGGTCAACAGCCGATTCCTGACCTCCGTGGGGACGTAGATGCACTCAGGAGGGTAGGTAGCATGCGCAGGTTCCCTCTCCAGAGCCTGCCGGATGTTCACATGTACGTCCCAAAACACGGGACCAACAATATGGGAGGACAGAATGGTGGGCACTCACAGGACTCTCAACCGACGTGGAACCACAACGTCAGGGAAAGCAGGTCTTCTGACATCCGGGTGCCCATGCTGTGGTTTTCATCCTCGACCAACTCTGCAAATAGTACTGCTGGGTGATTTGCTAAAATATTTATCTTTAATTTACAATCTTTTGAAACTATGAGAATAGAAAAGTTCAGAACTTTTGTGAAACATCACAGTACAGTTGAAAAATATATGGCAAATATAAATCAAAACTGGATGGTGTTCAGAGATAGATGGGAGGGGTTGAGGGTAGGTTAATTATGGGACTAAAAACAAACAAAAGATAACTATTGTAAAATAGACTGTGTCTGTAAAATGTATATAGTATGTATAAGCTGGAAGTAGAAGCCTAAGTGTTGTGGTCCATTAGTTTCCTCCAGTTAGGGGAGGGCTGGTAGGGTTAAGGGAAAATAATAAAGGAAAATATATATTTACCCCAAGAATACATGGGGGATTGGAAATTATGTAGACAATTATGTTGATGGAAGCCACAATCTATCTGCAATATTAAAGTTAAAGCCTAAACTTAACCCTAACCTTAAAAATTTTGAGTTTATTCCTAAACATAAACACTTCGAAAATTGACGTTTGAGAAGGAATAGGTTTTGTCGTGCCCTCTTCACGACTGTCTTGGTGTGCTTGGACCATGTTAGTTTGTTGGTTATGTGGACGCCAAGGTACTTGAAGCTCTCAACCTGCTCCACTACAGCCCAGTCGATTCGTTTTTAATGTCCCGTTCGTAGGATATGCGTGCTTTCAGTTCGTCTCATTTATTTTCCAGCGATTGAATGTTAGCTAGCAGGACGGAAGGCAAGGCAGATTAGCCACTCATCGCCTGATCCTCACAAGGCCCCCTGATCTTTTTCCGCAAAATCTCTGTTTCCTTGTCCAGCAAATGACGGGGATCTGGGCCTGGTCGGCTGTCTGTAGTAGTATATCCCTCCCGTCCGACTCATTGAAGAAAAACTTTGTCTAATCTGAGGTGAGTAATCGCAGTTCTGATGTCCAGAAGCTCTTTTCGGTCATAAGAGACGGTAGCAGCTACATTATCTTCAAAACAAGTTTTGAACAACGCGAAACAACTAACAAAATAGCATGTTTGGTTAAGAGCCAATAAGACGGCAGCCATCCCCTCCGGCGCCATCACGAAAAACCTCTTCCAAGATGGACCGCTTGTGAAGTTGTAGTTCTGACGTGAGACTGTGAGGACTGGTTGTTCATACACTGACTGCTCATTACAAGCCTTGTTATGTGTGTGCGTGTGCGTGTGTGTGTGAGAAGGAGAGAGAGAGAGAGAAATTCAAAGAAACAATTGCATAAGATTGTTTTCCATCTCTGTTAGACAAGAGCAGAGTAGAAAAAATACTGTTCTTAACATGGCAATGTTAATGAAAATAATCTTTCATTTTTCTTTCTGGTACACGGACTATTTTTTACCCCTCTCTGAAAACTGCACCTCGGTGTGTGTGTGTGTGCATGTGTGGATGTGTGTGTGCTGCTTGCGTGTGTGCCTCGAAGCGTACCAGTATTATTGTAAACATATCATTTGATGGAGAGAGAGAGCGAGAGAGAGGTTCAGTTTGCTGGCCGAATGCCCTGTCTTCATCTGGAGCAGAGATGAAGACTGCTACCAACATCTGGACTATGTGAACGCACAGCACCGGTGTGTGTGTGTGTTTGCACATTGGGGTCCCTGGCTCCTTAACTGTCAGCCAGTGGAGGGGGAACAGATTGTCTTAGATGAATGTAAGGTGTAGCGTTAATGATGGAACCCATACTCCACAATGCCCCGAGGCAGCCATTTGAAATCCTGGTGGGCGGGGCCAGGGAGCAGCTCTGCATTCCTATTGGATGACCTGCTACAGTCACTCTCTCTCTCTTTCTCTCTCTTTCCCTCTTTCTCGCTCCATGTATGTGACAGAGAAAGAGAGACAGGAAGACAGGGGTTGTGTGTGTGCAGAGTTATACTATATATCAACCACAACTGATGCATGTTAAACTTCACCACAACTCCGTCACTAGGAGCTTCCACTCTTATTGGTAAGACTATGATTTCTTTCTCTGGCCTGTGGTGAAGTAACTACAGCTAAACACAAACACACATCAAATGGCTAGTTCAAATATCAGTATATATCAGTCTGTCCAGTCTGAAATGAGGAAACCATGAAACAAACACAGTCGTCTCTTCATGCCAGAGTTTCCATAGATCCTCATCCCTGTCCTCACAATCAACTCTCCCTATAACCACAGTATGGGCACACTGTGTGTGTATGCATGTGTCTGTTGGTAATAGTAACAGAGGTATTGTAATGCAGTGTGAATGAGAGAAAAGTTGGCCAAACCTGCCAGGGGCAATACTGCGGTCGCATTCTCTCTCTCTCTCTC
>QNTS01009096.1:27379-39761 GCA_003317085.1 Hucho hucho | reverse complement strand
TTACTCTAGGGCGGTAGTAGTCATTATAAGCCTCCAATGTTAAGTTGATTCAATGTTGATCCAATGTACAACAGGATGTAACGGCAACTAAAGGCAATGAGTTTGAAGACTACTGCCTGAAGAGGGAGCTGCTGATGGGTATCTTTGAGATGGGCTGGGAGAAACCCTCTCCGATACAGGTACGTCAAGAGCTAATGCGTTACGTAGCAGCTGCATACAGTACACTGAATGCATGGTATGTGTTAGCTCTTAATCATTGCTCTGTTCCGTTTCATTACCCAAGAGTTAGGGCTGTGTGGATCTGTCACGGCTACAGTGTAGTAGGATGGAGGCTCCATAGCTGTATGGATTTGTATCTGCTACAGTGTAGTAGGATGGCGGCTCCATAGCTGTATGGATCTGTATCTGCTACAGTGTAGTAGGATGGAGGCTCCATAGCTGTATGGATCTGTATCTGCTACAGTGTAGTAGGATGGAGGCTCCATAGCTGTATGGATCTGTATCTGCTACAGTGTAGTAGGATGGAGGCTCCATAGCTGTATGGATCTGTAACCGTTAGTTAAAGATAAGGGCCAAATGTTTTGAAATCCGTTTTGCAAGGGACTACTGATGTTTAAGGTTAAACCACAGGAGTTTGAGAGCTAAGTATGTATTACATCTCTGATGGAATTAAACCCACCACCTTGGTGCGCCTTGCGCTTTCCATCTAAAAAATGCTTCTCCCCCAGCTACCTTGTGCTGTTGTCAGATCCAATCTGAGCCCTGAGCCGCAGTGCTGCTGTTGTCCGACTACACAGCAGGGGTGGTCCAATCTGAGCCCTGAGAGCCTCAGTGCCGCTGTTGTCCCACTACACAGCAGGGGTGGTCCAATCTGAGCCCTGAGCTGCAGCGCTGCTGCTTTTCTGTTCTCCTTGGTAGTTAGTTGGTTGATTTTGAATGGAATGACACTGATTGGCCAAGAGATTCCGCTCACCTGGTGTCTCAGCAGAGGTCTGAATGAATCTCTGATTAGAAAGGGGGAAGGATGACCACCAGCAAGGTGTAGCGGTGTTCCAAATGGAGCCCTACTCCCTATGTAGTGCACTGCTTTTTGTCCGTTGCACTGATATAGGTAGGGAGGTGCCATGTGGGACTTAGTCAGACCTCAAGGCCCTGGGTTTTTTCGATGGGATTACTGGACTCTTAACGTGTTGCCTTCCTCTCCAGGAGGAGAGCATCCCCATAGCATTGTCTGGGAGGGACATTCTGGCCAGGGCCAAGAACGGGACAGGAAAGAGCGGAGCCTACCTCATTCCCTTACTGGAACGCATTGACCTGAAGAAGGACTGCATACAAGGTGAGATTTGACATTTCTCACCCTATGACCATTGCCTTTGTTTTTAAACACTTCTGTACACTCGGATCCATGCACATGTCAATCATTACATTGCCTTACTTTAGGTCTCAGTAGACCTATGGTCTTCGGTGGGATTGAAAATGTGGATTTCTGAAAGTGCTAGACTAATGTAGTCCCCACAAAACCTGCCTTCCGTCTGTGTTCTGTGGTCCAGCTGTGGACATGGTAGTTTAGAAGGATGGAGGCTCCATGGCTGTATGGATCTGTAACTGCTACAGTGTAGTTTATAGTCAGATGTCTTACTCCAACCTGCCTTCCATCTGTGTTCTGTGGTCCAGCTGTGGACATGGTTCCAATAGAGAGCTGGCCTGCAGGCTAGGACCTCTGTGTAGGGTTCTGTATGATATAATACGTCGCCGTCGGGAAGTTTTCAAATCCCTTCACTTTTTCCACATTTTGTTATGTAACAGCCGTATTCTAAAATTATTTTTTTTTAAATCCCTCATTAATAATATAATGACTAAGCAAAAAAACAGGTTTTTAGAATTTTTAGCAAATCAGTAAAAAAAAATCAGTATTCAGACCTTTTGCTATGAGACTCGACATTGAGCTCAGGTGCATCCTGTTTCCATTGATCATCCTTGAAATCGTTCTACAACCTGATTGGAGTCCACCTGTGGTAAATTCAGCTGATTGGACATGATTTGGAAAGGCGCGCACACCTGTCCATATAAAGTTCCCACAGTTGACAGTGCATGTCAGAGCAAAAACCAAGCCATGAGGTCGAAGGAATTGTCCGTAGAGATCCGAGACAGGATTGTGACGAGGCACAGATCTGGGGAAGGGTACCAAAACATTTCTGCAGCATTGAAGGTCCCCAAGAACACCGTGGCCTCCATCATTTGTAAATGGAAGTTTGGAGCCACCAAGACACTTCTTAGAGCTGGCTGCCCGGCCGAACTGAGCAATCGGGGTAGAAGGACCTTGGTCAGGAAGGTGACAAAGAACACGATGGTCACTCTGACAGAGATCTAGATTTCCTCTGTGGAGATGGGAGAACCTTCAGGAAGGACAACCATCTCTGCAGCACTCCATCATTCAGGCCTTTATGGTAGAGTGGCCTGATGAAATCTGCTTGAGAAACAAGATACTCTGGTCTGATGAAACCAAGGTTGAACTCTTTGGCCTGAATGCAAGTGTCACGTCTGGAGGAAACCTGGCACCATCCTTACGGTGAAGCATGGTGATGGCAGCATCATGCTGTGTGGATATTTGTCAGCGGCAGGGACTGGGAGACGAGTCAGGATCAAGGCAAAGATGAACGGCACAAAGTAAAGAGATCGTTCATGACAACCTGTTCCAGAGCACTCAGGACCTCACTGGCGCGACGGTTCACCTTCCAGGAGGACAACGACCCTAAGCACACAGCCAAGACAACGCAGGAGTGGCTTCGGTACAAGTCTCAATGTCCTTGAGTGGCATAGCCAGTGCCCAGACTTGAACCCGATTGAACATCTCTCTGAAGTGACCTGAAAATAGCTGTACAGCAACACTCCCCATCCAACCTGACAGAGCTTGAGAGGATCTGCAGAGAAGAATGAGAGAAACTCTCCAAATACAGGTGTGCCAAGCTTGTAGTGTCATACCCAAGAAAACCGTTCCAGAATCAGTCACTGGCTTCATCAATAAGTGCATTGATGATGTCGTCCCCATAGTGACTGTACATCCATACCCCAACCAGGACACATGGCTTATAGTCACCATCCGCTCTGAGCTAACGGGTATAGCTACCGCTTTCAAGGAGCGGGACTCTAACCCTGACGCTTAGAAGAAATCTTGCTATGCACTCCGACGAACCATCAAACAGGCAAAGCATCAATACAGGACAAAGATTGTATTTGCATACCGCCGCAACAGATCCACAGATGATGCACTCTATTGCACTCCACACTGCCCTTTCTCACCTGGACATAAGGAACACTTACGTGAGAATGCTATTCAATGACTACAGCTCAGCGTTAAACACCATAGTTCCCTTTTAAGCTCATCAGCAAGTTAAGGACCCTGGGACTAAACACATCCCTCTGCAATTGGATCCTGGACTTCCTGACGGCCTGCCCCCAGGTGGTAAGGGTAGGTAACAACTAGTGATGCACTGATATTACGTTTTTGGCCGATATCCGATATTTTACTTGCCTCAAAAAATTATACAGATATTTACATTTTTTTGCAGGCCTTTTAAGCATTCTAGTCCAGTTAAACAGTTAGACCTCTGCGTCCATGTGTGTTTAAGGCACTGCATCTCAGTGCAAGAGGTGTCACTACAGTCCCTGGTTCTAATCCAGGCTGTATCACATCTGGCCGTGATTGGGAGTCCCATAGGGCGGCGCACAATTAGCCCAGCGTCGTCCGGATTAGGCCGTCATTGTAGATAAGAATTTGTTCCTTAACTGATTTCCCTATTTAAAAAAAGGTTACACACCACACTGACAAGTTATTTTGTTGGCATTTACGTATGTCCCCATTACCAGTAAAACACAATCAAAACTTATTTCTTTCACTTACTTGCTGTGCTGTTTCATTGTTCATTTGTTCAGTTTCATAAGCTTGTTGACCAATCAGGACCTGAAAATGACTCCACGTCACATAATAATTTCACACTCTCATACATTTTTAATGAGTTATTACACATTGATAACACTCACTTGTAATTCATCTGTCACAGCCTAATCCTTATTGTCGCTAGCTTCACAACACGTAACCCGGTCCGGTCGAGCCTCACTAGCCAGATGAAGCTAGCTGGCTGTTTATGAAGTTAGCTTTGGGCAACCGGGTTAAGTAGCTGGCTAGCTATTTATTTTCATTAACTGAAGTTCAATTTCAATAGGTGAACAAGTGGCTGCTTAGATAATACTTACTCACAAAGATTCCTAAATCATTGCTAAGAATAGTGACAATGACTGCAGTTTCTGCTGGCGCCAGGTCTAGGTCCAAAAGGCTTCTTAACCTCTTAGGGATAAACGGCGTGCTAGCACGCCGCTCCCGACACTACCCAGTGAAATGTAAGGCGCCAAATTCAAAATCCAAAAGTTGAATTATTAAACATTCATCAATATACAAGTGTTGCATAGTCATCAAAAGCTCTGATTCTTGGCAAAATCACAGCGTTGTCAGATTTCAAAAAGGCTTTACGGCGAAAGCACAACATTTGATTGTTTGAGGATAGCACCTCACATATTTTCGACATTAGCATAAATTCATATCCAGCACGGGTCTCACAAAGTCCATATAAGAGAAGAAATATCACTTACCTTTCGAAGAACTTCTGCGGAGGGCTTCCCAAGTGTCCAAACAAGAGAATCCATGGTTCTTTTGTTGGAAAAAGTAATTTATTATATCCATAAATCAGTTTGGTTGGCGCGTTTTGTTCAGTTAGTCCACCAAGCATTTACATTCTACTCGCCCGTTGTACAGTGAAGAGAACGCGTTCAAATTATACCTCAACTTTTCCAAAACAAAAATCATTAATCATTTATCCTTAGGCATCCATTTATCTATATTGGCTATTATATTTAATTTCAATCCCAGAACAACAGCAAAGGACCTTGTGAAAATGCTGTAGGAAACCGGTACAAGAGTATCTATATCCCCAGTAAAACGAGTCCTATATCGACATAACCTGAAAGGCTGCTCAGCAAGGAAGAACCCACTGCTCCAAAAACCTCCATTAAAAAATCCAGACTACGGTTTGCAACTGCACATGGGGACAAAGATCATACTTTTTTGAGAAATGTCCTCAGTTCTATTTTTGTTTCATCAGACCAGTTTGGCCATAATGACCATTGTTATGTTTGGAGGAAAAAGGGGGAGGCTTGCAAGCCGAAGAACACCATCCCAACCGTGAAGCATAGGGGTGGCAGCATCATGTTGTGGGGGTGCTTTGCTGCAGGAGGGACTGGTGCACTTCACAAAATAGATGGTGTCACGAGGAAGAAAATGATGTGGCTATATTGAAACAACATCTCAAGACATCAGTCAGGAAGTTAAAGCTTGGTCGCAAATTGGTCTTCCAAATGGACAATGACCCCAAGCATACTTCCAAAGTTGTGGCAAAATGGCTTAAGGACAACAAAGTCCAGGTATTGGAGTGGCCATCACAAAGCCCTGACCTTAATCCTATGGAAAATTTGTGGGCAGAACTGAAAAAGCGTGTGCGAGCATGGAGGCCTACAAACCTGATTCAGTTACACCAGCTCTGTCAGGAGGAATGGGCCAAAATTCTGGAAGGCTACCCGAAACGTTTGACCCAAGTTAAACAATTGAAAGGCAATGCTACCAAATACTAATTGAGTGTATGTAAACTTCTGACCCACTGGGAATGTGATGAAAGAAATAAAAGCTGAAATAAATCATTCTCTCTACTATTATTCTGACATTTCACATTCTTAAAATAAAGTGGTGATCCTAACTGACCTAAGAGGGAATTTTTACTAGGATTAAATGTCAGTGGTTGGTAAACTGAGTTTAAATGTATTTGGCTAAGGTGTATGTAAACTTCAGACTTCAACTGTATTACCTCATTTAAGGCGACTAACCGGTTACCCTGCACATAGACTCTGTTCCAGCACCCCCTGTGTATAGCCCCCACATTGACTCTGTACCGGTACCCCCTGTGTATAGCCTCTGCATTGCTTCTGTACCGGTACCCCCTGTATATAGCCTCCACATTGACTCTGTACCGGTACCCCCTGTATATAGCCTCACTACTGTTCTTTTCTTGTTGCTCATTATTTATATTTTGAACTGCATTGTTGGTTAAGGGCTTGTAAGCAATTCACTGTATTTGGCACATGTGCCAAATAAAATTTGATTTTTGACTCGAGGCTGTAATCGCTGCCAAATGTTTCAAAAAAGTCTTGAGTAATGGGTCTGAATACTTATGTAAATGTAATATTTTCAGTTTTATTTTATTTAAATCAGAAGAAAAAATCTAAACTGTTTTTGCTTTGTCATTTATGGGGTATTGGGATGTCATTTATGGGGTATTGGGATGTCATTTATGGGGTATTGGGGTGTCACTGTGGGGTATTGGGATGCCATTGTGGGGTATTGTGTGTAGATTGCTGAGAATTAATTTTATTTAATCCATTTTAGAATAAGGCTGTAACGTAACCAAATGTCAAGGGGTCTGAATACTTTCCGAATGGATATATCAAATATGTGGTTCTCTCCTCCCCTAGCTATGGGCATCGTTCCCACCAGAGAACTGGCGTTGCAGGTGAGCCAGATCTGTATCCAGATCAGCAAACACATGGGAGGGGTCAAAGTCATGGCCACAACGGGCGGCACCAACCTCCGTGATGACATCATGAGGCTGGACGAGACAGGTACACCTCTCCTGGCCAAGAGGCGGTTAGATTTAAACACGTCTTTGGTGTTCGTCACAAATGTAATGGTGATGCTAGACTTAGCTTTTCACTTGTGTTATTCTTTGTAGTTCACCTTGTGATTTTTATTTTTATAATAATTATAATATTTTCTCTAGTACACGTTGTGATTGCCACCCCTGGGAGGATCCTGGACCTCATTAAGAAGGGTGTGGCCAAAGTCAATCAGGTTCAGATGATGGTTCTGGATGAGGTGAGGCGTGGTGTTTAACCATGTGCTGCGTTCCTTTAGTCTCGGTGTCTCCCACACAACTGTTACCTGGTTACTTTACCTGTAGTTGGGCGAAAGTTACCAGTCGACTGTAGATCCATTATGTTGTCTCTTGTCCGTCCCCAGGCTGACAAGCTGCTGTCGCAGGACTTTGTGGTGATGATGGAGGAGGTGCTGAGCTACCTGCCCAAACAGAGACAGATTCTGCTCTACTCTGCTACCTTCCCCCTCAGTGTGCAGAAGTTCATGGTAAATTCTGGAATCTGATTAAATGGGGCCGTTGGGTTGGACTAGCCTAGGTCATAGTTTTAGTCTGCGTCTGTGAACAATGAAGGCCCTGTATTGATTCATACAGTCCTGCTGTATGTGCAGTGAAACACTTCAGTGGTGATTATTTGACTCTTAATATAATATTAAAGGACATCGACAACGTAGTTGGGTCTTGACGAGCGACAATCTCTCAATGCTGTGTGATGTAAAGTTGTCTTATTTCCTGTGTCTCAGAACTCCCACCTGTCCAAGCCCTATGAGATCAACCTGATGGAGGAGCTGACCCTGAAGGGGGTCACCCAGTATTATGCCTACGTTACGGAGAGACAGAAGGTGCATTGTCTCAACACACTCTTCTCCAGGGTGAGTACTATCGCCTTAACCCCTATGCACTGTAACCCCTTGTAACCTGACCCTGAAGGGGGTCACCCAGTATTATGCCTACGTTAGAGACAATGTCCACTGTCTCAACACATTTTCCAGGGTAGGTACCCATCAATGCCCCCTAAACCCTACACTACAGAGCAAAGCTGACTCTGTTCTGTGCCCCCCAGCTGACTCTGTTCTCTACCAGCTGACTCTGTTCTCTGCCCCCCCCTCAGCTGGTCTAAACCTCTACTAATATATGTAAAATAGGCTTATAGTTGGCACATTGTAGTTTTTTTCTCTCAACTGTCTGAAGTTGTAGCTGACCCAATCGGCTGAGGGACAAATCTTTTCAGTCTCCTGTGGGGGAATAGGTGTTGTCATGCCCTCTTCACGGCTGTCTTAACCTCTCCGGGCTAGTGGGCAGTGTTTGGAAGTTCGGAGAGTCTGGCGTGCCAAATGTAAAATGCCTGTTACTCAGGCCCAAAAGCTAGGATATGCATATAATTAGTTGTATTTGATAGAAAACACTGAAGTTTCTGAAACTGTTAAAATTATGTCTGAGTATAACAGAACTGATATGGCAGGTGAAAACCAGAGGAAAATCCATCTGGAAAAATTGCTATTTTGAGCTCCCATGCAATTGGTATGGTTTACTATTGCACAATGAAAAGAATAGCTCCCAGATTGCAGTACCTATGGCTTCCACTGGATGTCAACAGTCTTTAGACAAGGTTTTAGGCTTGTTCTTTGAAAAATGAACAAGTAGCTGTAGTTTATCATTGGGTTCCTCCCTGGGTCTGTAGTCCTGTGGCGCGTGTGACTGAGGGCACGCTCTTTGTTATTTATCTCCGGTATTGAACATACTACATTCCGTCTTAAATTGTATTGTTTATTTACATATTAGGGAACCTGAGGATTGATTAGAAACGTTGTTTGACTTGTTTGGATGAAGTTTATCAGTAACTTTATGGATTCTTTTGTCTGTATGTTGAACGGGTTGAACGGGTGGATTACTGAACAAAATGCGCTAACCAAAGAGTTTTTGGGATATAAAGAGGGACTTTATCGAACAAAACAACAATTTTTGTGTAGCTGGGACCCTTGGGATTGCAAACAGAGGAAGATCTTCAAAGGTAAGTGATTTATTTTATGTTTTTTTATTTTATGCTGTTTTTTTTATATTTGTGACGCCTGTGCTGGTTTGAAATATATTTATATGCAGGAAGTATGCGGGGCCCTGTCCTCAGATAATCAAATGCTATGCTTTCGCCGTGAAGACAATTGTAAATTGGACCAAGTGGTTCTAAGCTAAAGAATGGTGTATGACATTTGTATTTTCATGAATGTTTAACATTAAGATTTCTGTACTTGGAATTTCGCTCGCTATGCAATTTCACCGGATGTTGTCGAGGTGGCACGCAAGCGGGACACTGTTCCGTAAGAAGTTAACCTCTTATGGATCCAATCCCGTAAACGGGATCGATTTTTGCCATCATCCGGTGAAATGCAGAGCGCCAAATTCAAATTACAGAAATACTCATTTCAAACATTCATGAAAATACAAGTGCTGCACACCCTCCAAAAGCTTAGTTTCTTGTTAATCTAACAGCGTTTTCGGATTTCAAAAAGGCTTTACGGCGAAAGTAGAACATTTGATTGTCTGAGGACAGCGCCCCGCTCAAATATTCAATTAGCATAATAACATAACCAGCAGAGGTGTCACAAAACTCAAAAATAGCGATAAAATAAATCGCTTACCTTTGATCTTCTTATGATGGCATACCCAAGCGTCCTGGTTACACAATAAAAGGTCCTTTTTGTTCAATAAAGTTCCTCTTTATATCCATAAATCTCTGTTTGGTTGGCGCGTTTTGTTCAGTAATCCACCTGCCCAAAGGCGTTCATCCATGCAGACAAACAATATCCCCCAAAAAAGTCAAACAGCGTTTGTAATCAATACTCAGATACCCTAAAATGAATATAAACTATAATATTTCAGACGGAATATAACCTGCTGAATAGAAGAGAAAAAGATCTAAGCGCACACTCCCTGTTACGCGCAAAATTCATTACAGTACACTGGATGTGACCCCAGAAAGAACTTGTCTTTCTCCCTGGTTTTTCAAGATAAAATCTTCAAACCTTTTTCTAAAGACTGTTGACATCTAGTGGAAGCCATAGGAACTGAAATCTGGGAGCTATTCCCCTATATAACCAAGAGGCCTTCAACCTCATAAAATCCCACTCCCTGGGTGGATTTTGCCCGGGTTTTAGCCTGCCATATCAGTTCTGTTATACTCAGACATTTTAACAGTTTTAGAAACTTCAGTGTCTTCTATCCAAAGCTACTAATTATATGCATATCCTAGCTTCTGGGCCTGAGTAACAGGCAGTTTACTTTGGGCAGGTTTTTCATCCGATCTTCAAAATACTGCCCCCTAGCCCTAAGAAGTTAATGTGGACCATGATATTTTGTGGACACCAAGGAACTTGAAGCTCTCAACCTGCTCCACTACAGCCCCGTCGATGAGAATGGGGGTGTGCTCGGTCCTCTTTTTCCTCTAGTCCACAATCTTCTCCTTTGTCTTGATCACGTTAAGGGAGAGGTTGTTGTTGTCCTGGCACCACACTGCCAGGTCTCTGACCTCACTATAGGCTGTCTCATCGTTGTCGGTGATCAGCAAACTTGGTGTTGGAGTCGTGCTTGACCATGCAGTCATTGGTGTACAGGAGGGGACTAAGCACGCACCCCTGAGGGACCACCTTGTTTAAGATCAGCGTGGCACATGTGTTGTGACCTACCCTTACCATCTGGGTGTGGCCTGTCAGGAAGTCCGGTATCCAGTTGCAGAGGGAAGTGATTAATCCCAGGGTCCTCAGCTTAGTGATGAGCTTTGGGGGCACTACGGTGTTTAATGCTGAGCTGTATTCAATGAATAGCATTCTCACTGAGGTGTTCCTTTTGTCCAGGTGGGAAAGGGCAGTGTGGATTGAGATTGCGTCATCTGTGGATCAGTCAGGGCGGTATGCAAATTGGAGTGGGTCAAGGGTTTCTGGGGAAATTGTGTTGTGAGCCATGACCTGCCTTTCAAAGCACTTCATGGCTACTGGTGTGAGTGATACGGGTCTGTAGTTTTTTAGGCAGGTTACCTTGGCACAGGGAGTATGGTGGTCTGCTTGAAACATGTTGGTATTACACACGAGTCAGGAACAGGTTGAAAATGTCAGTGAAGACACTTGCCGGTTGGTCAGCACATGCTCTGAGTACACGTCCTGGTTATCTGTCTGGCCCTGCAGCGATGTGAATGTTGACCTGTTTAAAGGTCTTACTCACATCGGCTACGGAAAGTGTGATCACACAGTTGTCCGTAACAGCTGATGCTCATGCATGCTTCAGTGTTGCTTGCCTCGAAGCGAGCATAGTCATTTAGCTTGTCTGGTAGGCTTGTCACTGGGCAGCTCGCGTCTGTGCTTCCTTTTGTAGTCCGTAATAGTTTGCAAGCCCTGCCACATTCGAGAGTCTGCGCCGGTATAGTACGATTCAATCTTAGTCCTGTATTGACGCTTTGCCTGTTTGACGGTTTGTCGGAGGGCATAGCAAGATTTTTTTTCTAAGCGTCAGGGTTAGAATCCTGCACCTTGAAAGCGATAGCTCTAGCCTTTAGCTCAGTGCGGAAGTTGCCTGTGATCCATGGCTTATGGTTGGGGTATATATACGTACGGTCATTGTGGGGACGATGTCATTGATGCACTTCAAGCTAGTGACTGAGGTGGTTTACTCAATGCCGTCAGCAGAATCCCTGAACATATTCCAGTCTGTGCTAGCAAAACAGTCCGGTAGCTTAGCATCTGTGTCATCTGATCACTTCTGTATTGAGTGAGTCACTGGTACTTCCTGCTGTAGTTTTTGCTTGTAAGCAGGAATCAGGAGGATAGAATTACGGTCAGTTTTGCCAAATGGAAGGCGAGTGAGAGCTTTGTATGAGTCTCTATGTGGGGTGTAAAGGTGGTCTAGTTTATCTCCTCTGGTTGCACATGCTGGTAGAAATGTGTTAAGTTTTTTTTTTTTTTTTTTTTTTTTTTTTTTCCCCTGCATTACAGTCCCCGGCCACTAGGAGTGCTGCCTCTGGATGAGGGCTTCTTTTCCTGAATCCTGCGTTGTCTTGGCTGTGTGCTTAGGGTTGTCCTGTTGGAAGGTGAACCTTCACCCCAGTTTGAGATCCTGAGCGCTCGCTCTGGAGCAGGTTTTCATCAAGGATCTCTGTACTTTTCGCCGTTCATCTTTCCCTCGATCCTGACTAGTCTCCCAAGGGGTCTGAATGCCTTCCATAATGGAAGTGTAACTAATTTCAAATTCCTTATTATTTACAGATAGCCAGGGGCACACTCCAACACTCAGACATCATTTACAAAGCATGTGTGTTTAGTGAGTCCGCCAGATCAGTAGATGACCAGGGATGTTCTTGTGAAGTGTGTGAATTGGACCTTTTTCCTGTCCAGCTAAGCATTCAAAGTGTAACGAGTGCTTTTGGGGTCAGGGAAAATGTATGGAGTAAAAAGTACATTATTTTCTTAAGGAATGTTGTGAAGTCAAAGTTGTCAAATATAAATAATAAAAGTACAGATACCCCCCAAAAAGAAGAAAAAGTCATTTATTATATCCATAAATCTCCGTTTGGTTGGCGTGTTCAGAAAATCCAACGTCGAATCGCCCATTGAACCGTGAAGAGAATGCGGTCAAATATACCT
>QNTS01009091.1:65848-76883 GCA_003317085.1 Hucho hucho | reverse complement strand
GCACTATATAGGGAATAGGGTGCCATTTGGTATGCATTCTAAATAAGGCTCAATTTAGCACAAAAAAATCTGTCTGCTAGAGTGCAATAATGAAGTGTTCACTCCCCTCTGTTTTCTCTTGTCTGGCCGTGGTCGGTAACACTGGGTTACAGTGGGTTACAGTTGTAAAGTGAATCTTTACCTATGCATGGAGAAACCTGGAACAGGGGGACGTCACTTCAGATCAGTTCGTACACTAGTGAGGGCTTTTTCCTTTTTAGCTAGTTTGCTATGTTCCTCTCAGAAACACCTGTTAGGTTGGAGACAGAAACGCACACACAAATGCAAATGCACTCACACACTCTCCTCCAGCCTCTCTAAGTAGGACTCTAGCGATACAGTTTAGTAGTAGTCGTGAGCTCAGCTCTCCTCTCCTCACCACCATCCCACTTTTTGGCCGAGACAGAGACGTCTCCTTGGCGACTTGACATCCAATTAGAAGTTGTCCTGGTCTACATGTTGAGGAAGTGGAGGAGGCTTAATGGAGGCCCACTTAAGGGCCTAGAACAGCATAGCACACACACGGACGGACGGACAGACACATTCAACCACAGACTCCACTACTCTGGGACTGGGCTGTTAGCTACAGACAGACAGACTCCACTGCTCTGAGACTGGGCTGTTAGCTACAGACAGACAGACTCCACTGCTCTGAGACTGGGCTGTTAGCTACAGACAGACAGACTCCACTGCTCTGAGACTGGGCTGTTAGCTACAGACAGACAGACTCCACTGCTCTGGGACTGGGCTGTTAGCTACAGACAGACAGACTTCACTGCTCTGAGACTGGGCTGTAAGCTACAGACAGACAGACTTCACTGCTCTGAGACTGGGCTGTTAGCTACAGCCAGACAGACTCCACTGCTTTGAGACTGGGCTGTTACCTACAGACAGACAGACAGACAGACAGACTCCACTGCTCTGAGACTGGGCTGTTAGCTACAGACAGACAGACTCCACTGCTCTGAGACTGGGCTGTTAGCTGTTTGCTGCACTGTCGTTTCTTCTTTTCCTGTTTGGTCAAAATATCCACTTCATCCGTGGAGCTTGGTTCTCCATGAACAGTGCATTCGGAAAGTATTCAAACACCTTGACTTTTTCCACATAAGTATCAGACCCTTTGCTATGAGCCTTGAAATTGAGCTCAGGTGCATCCTGTTTCTATTGATCATCCTTGAGATGTTTCTACAACTTGATTGGAGTCCAGGTGTGGTAAATTCAATTGATTGGACATGATTTGGAAAGGCACACACCTGTCTGTATAAGGTCCCACAGTTGACAGTGCATGTCAGAGCAAAAATCAAGACATGAGGTTGGAGGAATTTTCCGTAGAGCTCCGAGACAGGATTGTGTCCCGGAACATCTCTGGAGAGACCTGAAAACAGCTGTCCCCATCCAACCTGACAGAGCTTGAGAGGATCTGCAGAGAAGAATGGGATAAACTCCCCAAATACAGGTGTGCCAAGCTTGTAGCGTCTTACCCAAGAAGACTCAAGGCTGTAAAAGCTGCCAAAGGTGTTTCAACAAAGTACTGAGTAAAGGGTCTGAATACTTATGGAAATGTTACATCAGTTATTTTTTTTTATATACATTTGCAAACATTCTAAAAACCTTTTTTTGCTTTGTCATTATGTGTTACTGTGTTTAGATTGATGAGGCAAAAAAAATATTTAATCCATTTTAGAATAAGGCTGTAACGTAACAAAAGGTGGAAAAAGTCAAGTGGTCTGAATACTTTTGAATGCACTGTATCTCTATACATACATAACCAATGTCAAATCCCTTGGTTTCTGTTTTGTCCCCCTGAAGTGCACACATTTCTTTCCTCTACCATTACTGGTACACTACATTGACTGTGTTAGTGAAAACAATTCTCTATCATGTTCAAATATCCAGAAATGAAAAAGAAGGGGGGAGGGAACTACTCCCATCTCCTTTCCTAAGGGCCTGATTTTAGACTTACGAAATATATGCCTTTCCTACGCACTTCTCAGTAGTTGGTATTCAGACTTACCTTTTGCAGGTGCGTAACAGGCTTTGCAGGCTTGGTTCCTCATGCTTAATACATGTGTAATTCAACCACTGAAAATCCTCCCACTTGATGGCCAACAAATTTTCTCGTGGCGTTTTCATTCAATGGGGGTTTCAGTAGATTTATCTAAGGCTATCCCTTTCAATTTGGTCTACCTTTAATTCAAATGTTCTCAACAGACTCACTAGAATACATGGAGAGAACGGTTCAGAATATTTCGGTCAATGACAGAAAGCCATGTAAATACATGCATATTCGTCTCCTGTTCAGAAACAATTGGTATATTAAAAAATACTCTGATCTTGTGTATTATTTAGGATTAGGAAAGTATTTATGAAATATAAAAACACATGTTTGGAGAGCCTTTACGCACTAAATACATTGGTGAATCCGAAACAGGGGTTTGATTCATCCTGAAAGTTGACAAATTCAATTGTTCAATCCATATGATTACTCACCTCGTACTGGACAAAGATTTTTCTTATAAGTGCATCGATGACGTTGTCTCCACAATGTACGTACACAACCAGAAGCCATGGATTACAGGCAACCTCCTCAATGAGGTAAAGGGTAGAGCTGCCGCTTTCAAGGAGCGGGACTCTAACCCGGACGCTTATAAGAAATCCCGCTATGCCCTCCGACAAACCATCAAACAGGCAAAGCATCAATAAAGGTCTACAGTGGCTTGCGAAAGTATTCACCCCCTTGGAATTTTTCCTGCTTTGTTGCCTTACAACCTGGAATTAAAATAGATTTTTTGGGGGGGTTGTATCATTTGATTTACACAACATGCCTATCACTTGGAAGATGCAAAATATTTTATTGTGAAACAAACAAGAAAAAAAAAACTGAAAACTTGAGCGTGCACAACTATTCACCCCCCCCCCCAAAGTCAATACTGTAGAGCCACCTTTTGCAGCAATTATATCTGCAAGTCTCTTGGGGTATGTCTCTATAAGCTTGGCACATCAAGCCACTGGGATTTTTGTCCATTCTTCAAGGCTAAACTGATACAGCTCCTTCAAGTTGGCTGGGTTCCGCTGGTGTACAACAATCTTTAAGTCATACCACAGATTCTCAATTGGATTGAAGTCTGGGCTTTGGCTAGGCCATTCCAAGACATTTAAACATTTCCCCTTAAACCACTCGATTGTTGCTTTAGCAGTATGCTTAGGGTCATTGTCCTGCTGGAAGATGAACCTCCGTCCCAGTCTCAAATCTCTGGAAGACTGAAACAGGTTTGTCTCTCAAGAATTTCCCCATAGCATGTTGCTGCCACCACCATGCTTCACTGTGGGGATGGTGTTCTTGGGGTGATGAGAGGTGTTGGGTTTGCGCAGACATAGCGTTTTCCTTGATGGCCAAAAAGCTCAATTCTGTGGAGTGTACAGCTTAAAGTGGTCCTATGGACAGATACTCCAATCTCCGCTGTGGAGCTTTGCAGCTCCTTCAGGGTTATCTTTGGTCTCTTTGTTGCCTCTCTGGTTAATGCCCTCCTTGCCTGGTCCGTGTGTTTTGGTGGGCGGCCCTCTCTTGCCAGGTTTGATGTGGTGCCATATTCTTTCTATTTTTTTAATAATGGATTTAATGGTGCTCCGTGGGATGTTAAAAGTTTCTGATATTTTTTTATAACCGAACCCTGATCTATACTTCTCCACAACTTTTTCCCTGACCTGTTTGGAGAGCTCCTTGGTCTTCATGGTGCCGCATGCTTGGTGGTGCCCCTTGCTTAGTGGTGTTGCAGACTCCGGGGCCTTTCAGAACAGGTGTATATATACTGAGATCATGTGACAGATCATGTGACACTTAGATTGCACACAGGTGGACTTTATTTAACTAATATGTGACTTGTGAAGGTAATTGGTTGCACCAGATCTTATTTAGTGACAAAGGAGGTGAATACATACAGCACGCACCACTTTTCCGTTTGTAATTTATTTATTTATTATTTTATTATTTTTTCATTTCACTTCACCAATTTGGACTATTTAGTGTATGTCCATTACATGAAATCCAAATGAAAATCCATTTAAATTACAGGTTGTAATGCAACAAAATAGGAAAAACGCCAACGGGCATGAATACTTTTGCAAGGCACTGTAGAATTGAATCCTACTACACCGTCTTTGTGATCAAGCTCTCCGTAGCCGATGAGAATAAGACCTTTAAACAGGTCAACATTCACAAGGCCGCAGGGCCAGATGGATTATCAGGACGTGTACTTTGAGCATAAACTGACCAACTGCCAAGTGTTTTCACTGACATTTTCAACCTGTCCCTGACCGAGTCTGTAATACCAACATGTTTCAAGCAGACCACCATAGTCCCTGTGCCCAAGAACACCAAGGTAACCTGCCTAAATGACTACCGACCCGTAGTACTCACGTCTGTAGTCATGAAGTGATTTGAAAGGCTGGTGATGGCTCACATCAACACCATTATCCCAGAAACCCTAGACCCACTCCAATTTGCATACCGCCCCAACAGATCCACAGACGACACAATCTCTATTGCACTCCACACTGCCCTTTCCCACATGAACAAAAGAAACCCCTCTGCAACTGGATCCTGGACTTCCTGACGGGCCATCCAGGTGGTAAGAGGAGGTAACAACACATCTGCCACACTGATCCTCAACAAGGGGGCCCCTCAGGGGTGCATGCTCAGTCCCCTCCTGTACTCCCTGTTCACCCATGACTGCATGGCCAAGCATGACTCCAACACCATCATTCCGACAACACAACGGGGGTAGGCCTGATCACCGACAATGATGAGACAGCCTATAGGGTGGAGGTCAGAGACCTGGCAGTGTGGTGCCAGGACAACAACCTCTCCCTCAACGTGATCAAGACAAAGGAGATGATCGTGGACTACATGAAAAGGAGGGCCGAGCACGCCCCCATTCTCATCGAAGGTGTCCACATCACCAACGAACTGTCATGGTCCAAACACACCAAGACAGTCGTGAAGAGGGCACAACAATGTCTATTCCCTCTCAGGAGACTGAAAAGATTTGGTATGGGTCCTCAGATCCTCAAAAGGTTCTACAGCTCTACCATCGAGAGCATCCTGACTGATTGCATCACCATCTGAAATAGCATCTGAAATAGCATCCAACCGCTAGGCACTACAGAGGGTAGTGCATACAGTCCAGTACATTACTGGGGCAAAGCTTTGTGCCATCCAGGACCTCTATACCAGGTGGTGTCAGAGGAAGGCCCTAAAAATTGCCTAAGACTCCAGCCACCCTAGTCATAGACTGTTCTCTCTGCTGCCGCACGGCAAGAGGTACCGGAGCTCCAAGTCTAGGTCCAAAAGGCTTCTTTACAGCTTCTACCCCCAAAGCCATAAGACTCCTGAACAGCTTACCAAATAGCTACCCGGACTATTTACATTGACCGCCCCCCCCCCAAGGTTTCTGGATCGAATCCCAAAGCTGACAAGATAAAAATATGTAGTTCTGCCCCTGAGCAAGGCAGCTAACCTACTGTTCCCCGGGTGCCGAAGATGGGGATGTCGATTAAGGCATCCCCCTGCACCTCTCTGATTCAGAGGCGTTGGGTTAAATATGGAAGACACATTTCAGTTAGGTATCCCCTTTCCCCCCATTTTTACTCTCTGTTTATTATCTATGCATAGTTACTTTACCTCTACCTACATCTACATATTACCTCAATTACCTAGACTAACCTGTGGCCCCATATCTGTACCTGTACACCCTTTTGATAGTCTCGTTACTGTTATTTTATTGTTGCTGTCACGTCCACGCCTGGGTTAGCAGGCTGGCGTGTTTAGTTTGTGTTTTGTTTAGGAGGGTTTTTGTTCTAGGTGTTATATTTCTATGTTGGGTTGATGGTTCCCAATTAGAGGCAGCTGATTGTCGTTACCTCTAATTGGGAACCATATGTTTTGTGCTTTTCACTGGGGTTTTGTGGGTCATTGTTCATCTAGTATGTGTGTGTGTGTGCCTGTTTAGCCACATCGGAGTTACGATCTTTATTTGTTTGTTTTGCCAGTTACGTTACGTTTAAATAAAGTATGTATACGGGAAACCTCGCTGCATCTTGGTCCGTCCCTCAAGAAGATCGTGACAGTTGCTCTTTAATTATTTGTTATTTTTCTATTTTTATATATTTATTTTTTGTTTACTTAAGTTTATTTAGTAAATAATTTCTTAACACTTATTTTTTCTTAAAAGTGCATTGTTGGTTAAGGGTTTGTAAGTAAAAATGTCACTAAGGTATACTACACCTGTCATATTCGGTGCATGTGACAAATACAATTTTATTTTATTTGAATACACTACATTGCATGTGGACACCTGCTCGTCAAACATTTCATTCCAAAATTATAGCAATTAATATGGAGTTGGTCCCCCCTTTGCTGCTATAAAAGCCTCTAGTCTTCTGGGAAGGCTTTCCACTAGATGTCGAAATATTGCTGCTGGGACTTGCTTCCATTCAGCAACAAGAGCATTAGTGAGGTCGGGCACTGATGTCGGGCGATTAGGCCGAGCTCGCAGTCGGCGTTCCAATTCATCCCAAAGGGTTTGAGGTCAACCCTATATGCATTTGGGAAGGTTGCGTTCTCCTGGCATCCACAAACCCAGATTCGCCTGTCGGACTGACAGATGGTGAAGCGTGATTCATCACTCCAGAGAACACGTTTCCACTGCTCCAGAGTCCAATGGCGGCGAGCTTTACACCACTCCAGCTTTCATAAATCTCCAGACGAACAGTTCTTGTGCTGACGTTGCTTCCAGAGGCAGTTTGGAACTCGGTAGTGAGTGCTGCAACCGAAGACCGACAACTTTTACGCGCTACACGATTCAGCACTCGGCGGTCCCGTTCTGTGAGCTTGTGTGGCCTATCACTTTGCGGCTGAGTTGTGGTTGCTCCTAGATGTTTTAACTTCACAATAACAGCACTTACAGTTAAAGTTGATGAACTGACTAGTTGGAAAGGTGGCATCCTATGAGGGTGCCATGTTGAAAGTCACCGAGCTCTTCAGTAAGGCCAATCTACTGCAAATGTTTGTCTATGGCGATTGCATGGCTGTGTGCTCGATTTTATACACCTGTCAGCAACAGGGGGTGGCTGAAATAGCCGAATTCACTAATTTGAAGGTGTGTCCACATACTTTTTTATATATAATGTACATTAACCTAATATGATCCACTATTGCTAGCGATCCTCAGGAACAACCACACAAACATGACAGAGGAAAGAAAGGTAAACTAACAATGTAATGCAAAATGTAAGTAAACTAACACTAAATTGACAGTTACAAATGTAAGTAAACTAACACTAATGAGACAGTTATAAATGTATGTGGTTATAAACTGATGGTGGCTACCAATAGTGGATAATATTTAACATGTTACATTTGTTTTTAAATACAGTGAAAATCCGGGCATACAGTTGAAGTTGAAAGTTTACGTACAGTGAGGGAAAAAAGTATTTGATCCCCTGCTGATTTTGTACGTTTGCCCACTGACAAAGAAATGATCAGTCTGTAATTTTAATGGTAGGTTTATTTGAACAGTTAGAGACAGAATAACAACAAAAAAATCCAGAAAAACGCTTGTGAAAATTTTTATAAATTGATTTGCATTTTAATGAGGGAAATAAGTATTTGACCCCTCTGCAAAACATGACTTAGTACTTGGTGGCAAAACCCTTGTTGGCAATCACAGAGGTTAGACGTTTCTTGTAGTTGGCCACCAGGTTAACACACATCTCAGGAGGGATTTTGTCCCACTCCTCTTTGCAGATCTTCTCCAAGTCATTAAGGTTTCGAGGCTGACGTTTGGCAACTCGAACCTTCAACTCCCTCCACAGATTTTCTATGGGATTAAGGTCTGGAGACTGGCTAGGCCATTCCAGGACCTTAATGTGCTTCTTCTTGAGCCACTCCTTTGTTGCCTTGGCCGTGTGTTTTGAGTCATTGTCATGCCCATCCACAACCCATTTTCAATGCCCTGGCTGAGGGAAGGAGGTTCTCACCCAAGATTTGACGGTACATGGCCCCGTCCATCGTCCCTTTGATGCGGTGAAGTTGTCCTGTCCCCTTAGCAGAAAAACACCCCCAAAGCATAATGTTTCCACCTCCATGTTTGACGGTGGGGATGGTGTTCTTGGGGTCATAGGCAGCATTCCTCTTCCTCCAAACACGGCGAGTTGAGTTGATGCCAAAGAGCTCCATTTTGGTCTCATCTGACCACAACACTTTCACCCAGATGTCCTCTGAATCATTCAGATGTTCATTGGCAAACTTCAGANGATTCCTCACCGTTCTCATGATCATTGCAACTCCACGAGGTGAGATCTTGCATGGAGCCCCAGGCCGAGGGAGATTGACAGTTCTTTTGTGTTTCTTCCATTTGCGAATAATCGCACCAACTGTTGTCACCTTCTCACCAAGCTGCTTGGCGATGGTCTTGTAGCCCATTCCAGCCTTGTGTAGGTCTACAATCTTGTCCCTGACATCCTTGGAGAGCTCTTTGGTCTTGGCCATGGTGGAGAGTCTGGAATCTGATTGATTGCTTCTGTGGACAGGTGTCTTTCATACAGGTAACAAACTGAGATTAGGAGCACTCCCTTTAAGAGTGTGCTCCTAATCTCAGCTCGTTACCTGTATAAAAGACACCTGGGAGCCAGAAATCTTTCTGATTGAGAGGGGGTCAAATACTTATTTCCCTCATTAAAATGCAAATCAAATTATAACATTTTTCACATGCGTTTTTCTGGATTTTTTTGTTGTTATTCTGTCTCTCACTGTTCAAATAAACCTACCATTAAAATTATAGACTGATAATTTCTTTGTCAGTGGGCAAACGTACAAAATCAGCAGGGGATCAAATACTTTTTTCCCTCACTGTACACCTTAGCCAAACACATTTAAACTCAGTTTTTCACAATTCCTGACATTTATTCCTAGTACACATTTTTGTCTTAGGTCAGTTAGGATCACCACTTTATTTTAAGAATGTGAAATGTTAGAATAATAGTAGAGAGAATGAGTCAGGTTTGTAGGCCTCCTTGTTCGCACATGCTTTTTCAGTTCTGCCCACCAATTTTCTATAGGATTGAGGACTTTGTGATGGCCACTCCAGTACCTTGACTTTGTTGTCAACTTTGGAAGTATGCTTGGGGTCATTGTCCATTTGGAAGACCCATTTGCGACCAAGATTTAACTTCCTGACTGATGTCTTGAGATGTTGCTTCAATATATCCACATAATTTGCTGAGCGGCCTTTCAGGTTATGTCGATATAGGACTCGTTTGAATGTGGATATAGATACTTTTGTACCTGTTTCCTCCAGCATCTTCACAAGGGCCTTTGCTGTTGTTCTGGGATTGATTTGCACTTTTCGCACCAAAGTACGTTCATCTCTAGGAGACAGAACGCGTCTCCTTCCTGAGCGGTATGACGGCTGCGTGGTCCCATGGTGTTTATACTTGCGTACTATTGTTTGTACAGATGAACGTGGTACCTTCAGGCGTTTGGAAAATGCTCCCAAGGATGAACCAGACTTGTGGAGGTCTACAAGGTCTTGGCTGATTTCTTTTGATTTTACCATGATGTCAAGCAAAGAGGCACTGCATTTGAAGGTAGGCCTTGAAATTCATCCACAGGTACACCTCCAATTGACTCAAATTATGTCAATTAGCCTATCATTAGCCTAAATCCATGACATCATTTTCTGGAATTTTCCAAGCTGTTTAAAGGCACAGTCAACTTAGTGTATATAAACTTCTGACCCACTGGAATTGTGATACAGTGAATTATAAGTGAAATAATCTGTCTGTAAACAATTGTTGGAAAAATTACTTGTGTAAAGCACAAAGTAGATGTCCTAACCGACTTGCCAAAACTATAGTTTGTAAACAAGAAATTTGTGGAGCAGTTGAAAAATGAGTTTTAATGACTCCAACCTAAGTGTATGTAAAATTCCGACTTCAACTGTATAATTAAAACATTCTAGAAATCATAAATCAACTCGGTAGGTTTGGCGCTATACTGTGATTTGGGTTTTCAAATTTCTTCCCTGCAAGTTATAAGGCCAGCATTTCATAAACTTCACTGTTGAAAAGGGGACATGTTGATATGCTTCAATTTGATGCCACATGACTTGTTTCACATTTGTCTCCAGCGATCATAAGGAAAATAAACATAAAACAATTGTAATTTATATTTACAATCCCCTTATCCAAACGTTTTACTAACGTCTTATCAGTAGCTCTTATCAATTTCTAAATTACACTGCATGGAAAATGGTGTATTTCTATTGGGAAAAGGAAAGTAGATGTTGTTCCATTTGGAACCGACAGGTTGCTGGACCTTATTCATCGTCTCATCGCTCGTAAAGGTGGTAACATTAAGTAAAGGTCAGAATACGGCTGATCTGTAGGCAAACCTCCTTCAAACCTTAATTTCAACGTATAGAAGGTGAATGGCATACTATTCTCATTCTTAAGTTCAAGTACAGAACATGTTACGAGAGAAAAGTACATAAAAAGGGAATAACGTTCCAGTTATGTGTGCTTAACGAGGGTCTACATTCCCCCCTAAATGAATAGGCCTGGGATTGAACAAGTTAAAAAAACACCCTTATCCTCCTATTTGTCCCAGCAGTGTAAAGAGGCATGATAATCACTAGTCATGAATAACAACCACACTTACTTTTTAAAACATTAACTATTCAGCACTGTTCAACATAAAGTATTTAAATGCAGCCGTTTCCACAACAGTAGTTGTCATATCAGTAGGGATGAGAGGGAACGGATGGATCCAGTTGGAGTGGTGGAGGATGTGGAAGAATGCAGTTTGAGTGGTGGTGGGTGTGGAGGAATCCAGTTTGAGTGGTGGAGGGTGTAGCAGAATCCAGTTTGAGTGGTGATGGGTGTGGAAGAATGCAGTTTGAGTGGTGGTGGATGTGGAAGAATCCAGTTTGAGTGGTGG
>QNTS01009091.1:48418-62278 GCA_003317085.1 Hucho hucho | reverse complement strand
AGAGAGAGACTCTGTATACACACAGTCTCTCCCAGTCACATCATGCATTGGATACAGTCTCTCCCAGTCACATCATTCATTGGATACAGTCTCTCCCAGTCACATCATGCATTGGATACAGTCTCTCCCAGTCTCATAATTCATTGGATACAGTCTCTCCCAGTCACATCATGCATTGGACACAGTCTCTCCCAGTCACATCATGCATTGGATACAGTCTCTCCCAGTCTCATAATGCATTGGATACAGTCTCTCCCAGTCTCATAATGCATTGGGTACAGTCTCTCCCAGTCACATCATGCATTGGGTATATAAAGTAATATACAGTATAGGCTGAATTATGTTTTAATTGAATTTAGATACATCTTCATAATGGCTGACAATCAATACACAAGTTATTTACATTAGTCATTATTATGAAATATTACAATTGGTATTTACAGGAACTCTGTACAAAATATGCCTGATGCGTCGTGGTAACGTGGTTGATTCATCTCGGGTCCTGTCACAGTCATTTCTGGAGAAAAAAAAAAGTTTTGACCCATGCATAAAAAGACTGATGTTTTTATTAGTGTCTGGTAGTGGTAGAGCTTTAGTTTCCTCGCTGCCAAGTAGCTGCTTTTAAAAGTCCACTAGAAAGAAATGGGGGAAAAAAAGAAGTACAAAGTACAGGGTCAGGAAAAATTACATTCTTCTTTTCTTCGATGAATTTAAGCTTTTTTGATCCGGCCACGGTACATTTTACCTGTTAGTTAGACTGCAAAAACAACAACAACAGACCCGTTTAAATATATAATTCATTCATAATTTTTATACATCTGTTTTTTCATTAATATTTATTTTATAAAAATGGACCGTGTCCTTTTCAACATGATTTTTAAAACCTTATCTACAATTCATCAAAACATAAAACCTAATCACAATGGAATGTGTCAAAGTTGTAGAACCGATAAAGTCTATTGATATGATCGTGGATTACTATATTTATGCATCAACTTTCATTGCAATGAAAGATGGGCTTAGCTATCTTGATGTCCATCAGCAATGTAAATAAGCACCCACCCCTGGGTAATAAATGAATAAAGCAAATATCTCTCCCCTTGATGCCACCCACACTGGCAATCCAGAGGCAAGGGTTTAACAGCAATGTCTCTCTCTTTAAATGAGGCCAGTTTGATTTGGTGGACTACTAGATTCTGTCAGTACAACAAAGTCAGGTCAAAAACACTTGGCAGGTGAGAGATCCACCGTCTTACTATACTTTTACATATGAAACCTTCACGGGAACTTCAAATGGCCAGAATGGATGATGGGTCATGACCTCTAGGTTAACGGTCACGAACCAACAAAATGGCAGGACAGACATGGCAGCACTGAAGACCCATTGGAATGTCCATAGAGAAGAGTGCCCCCTATTGACCAGCTGCGGTACTTTCACTTACAGTAGCCCATTGTTGTTGGTCCCCAAATAAACCCCAAGCTCAGCCTAAGCTATGGGTGTGAAAAGAGTTGCTGCAGGAATGGCGCCTGCAACACTTCTTGCTACACAGAAGAAATAACCATAACTAGTTCAAAACTAAAATGCTTTGTGCTCCATCATTAAAGACGGAGATGCAGCAGAAATGAAACAGAAGCATGCTTTTTAAAGGATGTTTTTGATATACAATAACTATAGGAAAATAGTCTATCAAGGATTAACCCTGTTTAAAATCCTCGAGAAAAGCTTTCCTGGATGCAGATAGCTCGGCTATGAACAAAACACACATACTAAACAAAACAAATCCTTAAAGTAAACACAAGCATAAATATTTGATCCACAGAGAGTAAGCTACAAATGACAAATATTAGAGTGATATATTGACATTTCTTCGGGAACAGGCACAATGTCTGTCTGTCTTTTTAAAATCTCTCCTCTCCTCTGTTGAAGTGTCGGTCAGTCATTGGAGGTTATTCCCAGATCAGAAGAGTCACGGCAGATAGAAGCTGACTGTAGAAGAAGTGTTCGGGTGCAGCGCTCCTTCCTTACAAAATGGTTTTCTTTTATTTCACACATTTCTTTAAAATGAATCAGAAAAAAATAGGTGAGCTGTTTCTCTCTCTCGCTCTCTCTCGCACTCTCGCTCTCTCTCACTCTCTCGCTCTCTCGTCTCCATGATATCCCTCCATCCATCTCTCCTTAGTGTGCGTAGTAGAGCCAGTAGATCACGTTAAAGAAGGAGAACACGGTAGGGAAGATCATCCTGGACCACTTGTCGATAGAGTTCACATCAGCCAGGTCAGGGATGTTGACCTTGAGCTGCGAGGCCCGTCTCCGTAGGCGGGACTTCTTCTGGGTGGCGTGGCGCTCCAGGGCGCTGTGGGGTCCGCCGCCGTAGTTCTGGCGGGCCATGGCGGCCCTACGGTACTGCAGCGTAGAGCTGTCGTAGGCCAGCATGGTGTTGCGGGGGTCGCCCAGACCTCCAGGGCCCAAGGACCTGGACAGCTCAGGAGGAACACCCCCCATCTCGTTCTTCATCTCCAGGGAACCAAACAGGATGTTGTCATCAGTCAGGGAGGCGGTCATCTGTGATACGAGGAGGGGGGAGGAAGAGGAGGGGCCGTGAGAGGAAGTGAATGGAGGCAAGGTTCATAGATGTTATTCTTAAATAATCTATGCTTACTTAAAATACTTAGGTGTCTAACTTTATGTTAATTAAAATACATTATGTGTGCGTTTTATTAGGAATGTGTTTTTAGTTGTTCTCTTAGTTTATGATTGAGGGGTTTATCAAATACTGTTCTGTGGTTGTACTAATGGGACACATTTGACTTACAGTAGCGAGTGTATTTACCATTAAAACTGAATATTTAATTATAGCTTATATTTCTATAAGTCAATAGCTAGTCATTACACATAAGTATAAATTGGCAGTCCTGTAAATATACCATTTATATATATATATATATATACATCCACTACTGTTCAAAAGTTTGGGGTCACATAGAAATGTCCTTGTTTTTTAAAGAAAAGCTAATTTTTTGTCTGTTAAAATAACATCAAATTGATCAGAAATAGAGTGTAGACATTGTTAATGTTGTAAATGACTATTGTAGCTGGAAACGGCTGATTTTGAATGGAATATACACATAGGCGTACAGAGGCCCATTGTCAGCAACCATCACTCCTGGGTTCCAATGGCACGTTGTGTTAGCTAATCCATGTTTATCATTTTAAAAGGATAATTGATCACTAGAAAAAACGTTTGCAATTATGTTAGCACAGCTGAAAACTGTTGTTCTGATTAAAGAAGCAATAAAACTGGCCTTCTTTGGACTAGTTGAGTATCTGGAGCATCAAAGTCAAAGTCACCATTATTAGTCAGTTGTACAACCAAATGCCTTCAACTGAAATGTGTCTTCCGCATTTAACCCAACCCCTCTGAATCAGAGAGGTGCGGGGGGCTGCCTTTAATCGACATCCACGTCTTCGGGGAACAGTGGGTTAACTGCCTTGTTCAGGGGCAGAACGACAGATTTTTACCTTGTCAGCTCGGGGATTCCAAGTCCAACGCTCTAACCACTAGGCTACCTGCCGCCCCATGCTACCTGCCGCCCCATCAGCATTTGTGGGTTCGATTACAGTCTCAAAATAGCCAGAAACAAAGAACTTTCTTCTGAAACTCATCAGTCTATTCTTGTTCTGAGAAATGAAGGCTATACCATGCGAAAAATTGCCAAGAAACGGAAGATCTCGTACAACGCTGTCTTCACAGAACAGCGCAAACTGTCTCTAACCAGAATAGAAAGAGGAGTGGGAGGCCCCGGTGCACAACTGAGAAAGAGGACAAGTACATTAGTGTGTCTAGTCTGAGAAACAGACGCCTCACAAGTTCTTAATTGTCAGATTCATTAAATAGTACCTGCAAAACACCAGTCTCAACGTCAACAGTGAAGAGGCGACTCCAGGATGCTGGCCTTCTAGGCAGAGGTCCTCTGTCCAGTCTGTGTACTTTTTCCCATCTTAATCTTTTTTTATTATTGTCCAGTCTGAGATATGGCTTTTTCTTTGCAACTCTGCCTAGAAGGCCAGCATCCTGGAGTCGCCTCTTCACTGTTGACGTTGAGACTGGTGTTTTGTGGATACAGTTTAGGCTGTTCTGTGAAAGGAGTAGTACACAGCGTTGTACAAGATCTTCAGTTTCTTGGCAATCTCTTGCATGGAATAGCCTTCATTTCTCAGAACAAGAATAGACTGATGAGTTTCAGAAGAAAGTTCTTTGCTTCTGGCCATTTTGAGCCTGTAATTGAACCCACAAATGCTGATGCTCCAGATACTCAACTAGTCCAAAGAAGGGCAGTTTTATTGCTTCTTTAATCAGGACAACAGTTTTCAGCTGTGCTAACATAATTGCAAAAGGGTTTTCTAATGATCAATTAGCCTTTTAAAATTATAAACTTGGATTAGCTAACACAACGTGCCACTGAAACAAAGGAGTGATGGTTGCTGATAATGGGCCTCTGTACGCATATGTATATATTCCATAAAAAATCTGCCGTTTCCCGCTACAATGGTCATTTACAACATTAACAATGTCTGCACTGTATTTCTGATCAATTTGATGTTATTTTAAGAGACAAGAAATATTATTTTCTTACAAAAACAAGGACATTTCTAAGTGACCCCAAACTTTTAAACAGTAATGTGTGTGTGTGTGTATATATATATATATATATATATATGTATATGTATATAAATCATTCTCATGGAGAAATCATCTTCATTGTCAACTCATAATTTCAGCCAGCACGTGGTTAACATTCTGTCTAGTCAGAACAAGACAAACCAAGTAAACAAACAACGTAAACAAAAGGAAGAAATGTGAGAGGATAAAGGTTGAGAGAAACAGTAATAAGGAAATATTGCAAAGATGAAGTAGAGCTTAAGGTTGAAGGTTCAGGGGACAAAGTTAAGTTAGTTTAGGTTAGGAGAGACGCTGTGAGGACTGAGGAAGTGGATCGGAAGTTTCTTCATCCATAGCCTGACTTCAGAATCAAACAAAACAATCTCTAAATCAAAAAATACTCTGTTCCAAGGCCACTCAGTTGGCAAAACTCAGAATGAGAAATAATCTTTTGTCTTTTTCTTCTCTGTTAGGCTGAGTGATAATATGTCACTAACTATCTCATTTCCTTTCAATTGCTTCACTTGTTATTTGGGAGAGTTATCAATTTACCTCAGATATTCCTTTTTCTGTCATACCAACATTAGCTTTGGAATAGCTTGTAATTACAACCAGCATTTCCTGTCCCCCCATTTTGTATGTTTTTCCATCAATTAAAGGTGTAAAATATCTTCACTGAGAAGTAGACTCTGTACCAAATGGCACCCTATTCCCTATATTGGTCCTGGTCAAAAGTAGTGCACTAAATAGAGAATAGGGTGCCATTTGGAACACAGGTTTAAACTATGCTGTAATTTATTCAACCACTACTATGACGTGTTTGTCAGGAGAATGCATGAAGAGCAAATCAAGAGAAGGGAAAAAAACACAATGGTGGGAAGTGATGATTAAAGTTGCCTTTAAAAATCTATAGAATAAAATTAAAGAAATGCACAGAAATACTACAGTATTTTCCTCTGATCGGGGGGGGGGGGGTTGATTCAGATTGATGACATTTGTTAAAGTTTTGACTTTCAAAACCTTCCAGTACCTTATTTCTTTGCTCGCCTAGTCCTAATGCGGCATCGTCCACAAAGATGGGATCCCACATCGTGTCATACGCGTCAATTTCCCTCTGTTTCATTCTGGCATACAGAGCATCATCTCTCTGAACTACATTTCCCACCATCCACTGCAAGCATACAAAATCAGCACTGTTACCATGGAGAAATCGCAGCTTGCTGTCAGATGTTGTCAAATCCTGGTCTAACTAATAAAGATGTATTTTCATTGAACTGTGGTTGATAGATACACATGGCTACACCAATGGGACATGGAGGTGTAGTAGAACCCTAGTGCAGAGAGAACCCTGGTAAAGGACATCAAGTCAACAGTTGATCACAGAAGCATCACATTGACCTTGAGAGAAAGAATAGCCTGTGTTCTCCTACTGCATCCGACACCACATTACACAAAAAACACAACCTCTCTAGAACCATCTGTTCCTACTCCCTTCCTACCCAGAGACACCTACCTTATTGGGGTCGGGTCGGAGTTTCTCGTTGTTGGCGACGGCTAGTTTCTCGGCGGCCCTCTTCTGCCTCTGGGGCCCCCGTCCAAAGAAGATGTAATTGACGAAGGCATACTCCAGCAGGGCCAGGAAGACGAACACAAAGCAGCCCATCAGGTACATGTCTATGGCCTTGACATAGGGGATCTTAGGAAGAGTCTCTCTCAGATGGGTGTTGATGGTGGTCATGGTCAACACCGTAGTGATACCTGGAGATCACATTTTACCTTTACAATCACCGCATTCACCAAAAATAATGTAATAAACAAGTCATTCAGAGCCTATAAGCCTTATAATAGTTATCAAAAAACACTGGAGGTCATTGGAAAGAGAATTTAGTCGTAAACAATCAATTAAGATGACTAATTATCAAACTAGTGTTTTCAACGTTTACTGTCCTCATCTGCTGCCCAGAATATAAACAGTTTTTCATTATTGTTTTTCAATTGTGCTTTCAATCGAATAAAAAAAAACCTGAAATGGGCGTCAGGTGTGTGTCTTCAAAGGAGATGAAATCAGCTACAGTTTCTATCTGATGCTGTATTTGATAAAGGACCAGAATAACCCTGTGTTCTCCTGGTACAGGGTCAGGAAACAGCCAAACAAGTCCATAGTAGTGTAGTAGTTTGGCTCCCTTACAGACCTAATGAACCCATACGAACAGATAGTTCCTCATTCTACAGACCTAATGAACCCATACGAACAGATAGTTCCTCATTCTACAGACCTAATGAACCCATACGAACAGATAGTTCCTCATTCTACAGACCTAATGAACCCATACGAACAGATAGTTCCTCATTCTACAGACCTAATGAACCCATACGAACAGATAGTTCCTCATTCTACAGACCTAATGAACCCGTACGGACAGATGGCGCTCCGGGACCGCTTGCCGTGCGGTAGCAGGCTAGGGTGGCTGGAGTCTTTGGCAATTTTTTGGGCCTTCCTCTGACACCGCCTGGAATAGAGGTCCTGGATAGCAGCAAGCTTGGCCCCAGTGATGTACTGGGCCGTACGCACTACCCTCTGTAGTGCCTTGCGGTCGGAGGCCGAGCAGTTGCCATACCAGGCGGTGATGCAACCAGTCAAGATGCTCTCGATAGTGCAGCTGTAGAACCTTTTGAGAATCTGAGGACCCATACCAAATCTTTTCAATCTCCTGAGGGGGAATAGGTTTTGTCGTGCCCTCTTCACGACTGTCTTGGTTGTGTTTGGACCATGTTAGTTTGTTGGTGATGTGGACACCAAGGAACTTGAAGCTCTCAACCTGCTCCACTGCAGCCCCGTCGATGAGAATGGGGGCGTGCTCGATCCTCCTTTTCCTGTAGTCCACAATCATCTCCTTTGTCTTGATCACGTTGAGGGAGGTTGTTGTCCTGGCACCACATGGCCAGGTCTCTGACCTCCTCCCTATAGGCTGTCTCATCGTTGTCGGTGATCAGGCCTAACACTGTTGTGTCATCGGCAAACCTAATGATGGTGTTGGAGTCATGTTTGGCCATGCAGTCATGGGTGAACAGGGAGCAAAGGAGAGGGCTGAGCACGCTCCCCTCAGGGGCCCCCATGTTGAGGATTAGTGTGGGAGATCAATTGTTACCTACCCTTACCACCTGGGGGCGGCCCGTCAGGAAGTCCAGGATCCAGTTTCAGAGGGAAGTGTTTAGTCCCAGGGTCCTTAGCTTAGTGATGAGCTCTGAGGGCACTATGGTGTTGAATGCTGAGCTGTAGTCAATGAATAGCATTCTCACATAGGTGTTCCTTTTGTCCTGGTGGGAAAGGGCAGTGTGGAGTGCAATAGAGATTGCATCATCTGTGGATCTGTTGGGGCAGTATCCAATTTGGAGTGGGTCTAGGGTTCCCGGGAGGATGCTGTTGATGTGAGCCATGACCAGCCTTTCAAAGCACTTCATGGCTACTGACGTGAGTGCTACTGGGCGGTAATCATTTAGGCAGGTTACCTTCGCTTCCTTGGGTACAGGGACTATGGTGGTCTGCTTGAAACATGTTGGTATTACAGACTTGGTCAGGGACAGGTTGAAAATGCCAGTGAAGACACTTGCCAGTTGGTCAGCGCATGCTCGGAGTACACTTCCTGGTAATCCGTCTGCCCCATGGCCTTGTGAATGTTGACCTGTTTAAAGGTCTTAATCACATCGGCTACGGAGAGCGTGATCACACAGTCGTCCGGAACAGCTGGTGCTCTCATGCATGCTTCAGTGTTGCTTGCCTCGAAGCGAGCATAGAAGGCATTTAGCTCGTCTGGTAGGCTTGTGTCACTGGGCAGCTTGCGGCTGTGCTTCCCTTTGTAGTCCGTAATAGTTTGCAAGCCATGCCTCATCCGACGAGCGTCAGAGCCGGTGTAGTAGGATTCAATCTTTGGTTGTGTGTGTGTGTGTGTGTGTGTGTGTGTGTGTGTGTGTGTGTGTGTGTGTGTGTGTGTGTGTGTGTTTGCGTGTGCCTGGTTTGAGCCACACCTGCGTTACGGTCTTTATTTGTTTATTGTTTTTGCCAGTTGCACTTAATAAAAAGTATGTATACTGGAACCCTCGCTGTATCTTGGTTCGCTCCATTTAAAGATCGTGACAATGACACCAATGTTTGTAAATATGGCTATACTGTATACGTTTAATTTGATTGATTGATTGACTGACTGACTGACTGATGAATCTCGATGGCTTTATTGATCGAATCGATGGGTAGTCTTACCCAGGGCCACTCTGGCAGCGGAGGCATCATAGTTGATCCAAAAGGAGACCCAAGACAGGATGGTGATCAGGATAGAGGGCATGTAAGTCTGGAGGATAAAGTAGCCAATGTTCCTCTTCAGCTTGAAGCTCAGAGACAGGCGGGGATAGGAACCTGCATGGAGGAATACAGACAGAACTATTTATTTTTTATTTTGCTTTATTTAACCAGGTAAATCATTGAGAATACATAGTCTTTTACAATAATGACCTGAAGTAGAGGGAATAAGAACTCTAAAGCATATAAAGGTAATATACAGAATATCTGTGTATCAACCCCTGAAAATCTACAGTATAACCCTAGATATACATAGGTATACTGTATCAAAACGGCCACCACTGTGTACCTGTGGAGAAGACCACGTTCTTGGAGACCAGTTTGTAGTCCACGATGGAGAACTGAGGCAGCTCTATTCTCTCCACCCCAGACACAGCTCCATCTCCCCCTCGCCAGTAGAACTCAATGTCATCAGTGGTGTAGCCATCTGCAGGGGACAAACACAGGTACTAGAGTCTTAGAATACATACCAAACTAACCTAGTGGGCCAAAATGGGAGCAATGCTCAAATGGCTATGGTCAATGTCAAAAGACAGGGACACGAGGCTCTCGCACATGTTGAGACATCTGGTTTTCCTCAAAGGTTCTATTCTTGGTCCTGTAATGCTTACTATTTACATCAATTATTTATATTCTGGTTTGTCAAATGCTACTAGAGAACATAATGGAAGGTTTAATAATACATACAATTAGAGATGGAGATTACAGAGGACATTTCAGGGGACCAAAAATTGTCAGCTAACTGGGTAGATCCTCTGTTCACCTTCTATTGTGATAACTCTTCTATTGTGATAACCCTTCTGTTGTGATAACCCTTCTGTTGTGATAACCCTTCTGTTGTGATAACTCTTCTGTTGTGATAACCCTTCTGTTGTGATAACTCTTCTGTTGTGATAACATTTGTATTGTGATAACCCTTGTATTGTGATAACCCTTCTGTTCTGTTAGCCTCACCCATTGTCATATAGAGCATCATAACACAGGCAGCATGCCTCTCTCTCTCTCTCTCTCTCTCTCTCTCTCTCTCTCTCTCTCTCTCTCTCTCTCTCTCACTCTCCTTCTCTGTGTACTACTTTCTCTGCTTGCCACTCATAATAAGAGGCAGTGACCTATTTAGACGCAATGAATAATTAAACTCTCAGCCTTTGATTTTCTGAAAAGTGAAGACATAATTCCTCCCTCTGCCTTGCTCTGACACAGGATAGATGGATAGATAGGAGTGGTGAGAGAATTAAGAACACTATAGCTGGTTATTGTAATGATGTGGCCAGTCAGTCATTGAGTTATCTAATGCTATACGTGACGGATGGATGAAGAACCAGATACTATAGAAACACTACCACTGTCAAAACACAGCATATCCCACTTCTGACAGCAATGTAGCTAGTCAATGTAGCATGTCTATCATTGAGATTTGTAATGCCTACACTGACAGTTAAGGCTCAGATAGTCAAACCACAACCTATCCCAAGCCAAAAACATAGTACTGTAGCTAATCCCTGTGTAAATGCATGCAGCACCAACTACAGTCCACTACTACTATGCAGTAGGAACTGTCTACCCGGCTTATCCACAGTACCAGTGCAACGGCTGTATCACCCCAATTAGCCTATCCCCATCCACCATGCTGCGGGTTCTAATGTGTTGTTCACTTCCAATCAACAGAGTGTGGACAGGGCCAGCCAAGAGACTATGAGGCTGGGGAGGGGAGGACGGCTCGTCGGCCATGTGTGAGGACGGCTTGTCGGCCATGTGTGAGGACGGCTCTTCGGCCGTGTGTGTGTGTGTGTGTGCATTTGTAGATGTGTATGTTGGGTTTAGGGTCATGAAATATTGTGTTTGATGAAGGGCAGTTGGGTGGCAGGCGGGTTGAATAAAGAGAAAGCAATACCATTAAAAAAATCCATAAATGTATAATTCTTCTGCAATTTATATCTATAGCTACATTTAGGTTTTCCTTTGGCATTAGTACCTAAGCGTAAGGCCGAACTGTATAAGAGCCAAAAAGCCTGAATTCCAATCACCAAATTCTTTTGGGATCGGGAAAAAAAAGTTAACATCGAACCACGGAGACAAAAAAGACAATGTCAGAGCTTAATTCAGTAAGAGAAAAGCTGTGAAATGGAGAGTTGAAAATAAAGAGAAGGGAGGGACAGAAAAGTAATGTTTGGGAAAGATTTGGTGAACCGGTCAAAAGTTATTCAAATATCCACCCTTTGCCTTGATGACAGCTTTGCACACTCTTGGCATTCTCTCAACCAGCTTCATGAGGTAGTCACCTGGAATGCATTTCAATTAACAGGTGTGCCTCCTTAAAAGTACATTTGTGGAATTTCTTTCCTTCTTAATGCATTTGAGCCAATCAGTTGTGTTGTGACAAGGTAGATGGAGTATACAGAAGATAGCCCTATTTGGTAAAAGACCAAGTCCATATTATGTCAAGAACAGCTCAAATAAGCGAAGAGAAACGACAGTCCATCATTACTTTAAGACATGAAGGTCAGTCAATATGGAACATTTCAAGAACTTTGAACGTTTCATCAAGTGCAGTCGCAAAAACCATAAAGCGCTATGATGAAACTGGCTCTAATGAGGACCGCCACAGGAATGGAAGACCCAGAGTCAGAGTTACCTCTGCTGCAGAGGATACGTTCATTAGAGTTACCAGCCTCAGAAATTACAGTCCAAATAAATGCTTCACAGAGTTCAAGTAACAGACACATCTCAATATCAACTGTTCAGAAGAGACCGCGTGATTCAGGCCTTCATGGTCGAATTTCTGGAAAGGAACCACTACTAAAGGACACCAATAAGAAAAAGAGACTGCTCGTGTTTCTTGGCCCAAGCAAATGGAGATATAACTGGTGGAAATGTGTCCTTTGGTCTGGAGTCCAAATTGGAGATTTTTGGTTCCAACCGCCGTGTCTTTGTGAGACGCGGTGTGGATGAACGGATGATCTCCGCATGTGTATTTCCCACCGTAAAGCATGGAGGAGGAGGTGTTATGGCGTGAGGGTGCCTTGCTGGTGACACTGTCTGTGATCTATTTAGAATTCAAGGCACACTTAACCAGCATGGCTACCACAGCATTCTGCAGCGATACGCCATCCCATCTGGTTTGGGCTTAGTGGGACTATCATTTGTTTTTCAACAGAACAATGACCCAACACACCTCCAGGCTGTGTAAGGGCTATTTTACCAAGAAGGAGAGTGATGGAGTGCTGCATCAGATGACCTGGCCTCCACAAACCCGTGACCTCAACCAAATTGAGATGGTTTGGGATGAGTCGGACCGCAGAGTGAAGGAAAAGCAGCCAACAAGTGCTCAGCATATGAGGGAACTCCTTCAAGACTGTTGGAATATCATTCCAGGTGAAGCTGGTTGAGAGAATGCCAAGAGTGTGCAAAACTGTCATCAAGGCAAAGGGGGGCTATTTGAAGAATCTCAAATATAAAATATCTTTTTTATATTTGTTTGACACTTTTTTGGTTATTACATGATTCCATATGTGTTATTTCATAGTTTTGATGTCTCCACTATTATTCTACAATGTAGAAAATAGTAAAAATAAAGAGAAATCCTTGAATGAGTAGGTGTTCTAAAACTTTTGACCGGTTGTGTATGTTATGTGTGATGATTGTGAAGTGCTTTACAAATTCGACAGTCACAAGATGGGGACTTCAAATAGGCCAATGGCAAGTCAAAAGAACTGTAGCCTACTGTTCAGATGGGTTAAATGGAAACTGAAATCTGGACTCTGACTGTAGATCTATAACCTCTCACATAGCCTTAATATGAACTCCTGCAGAATTAAGCATTTCTTGCAGTAAAATGATACAACAAATATATGCACAATTTTGACACGGCAAGAGGAGTGGAGAAATATGATTTCTTGCTTTCAGCATCTTGAGAGAATGTGAATGTGCAGTTAGGGACCGTCTGTAGAGGTGCTGTCTTTATCAGCATCATAAAAGCTCCCGAGTGGCGCAGCGGTCTAAGGCACTGCATCTCAGTGCAAGAGGTGTCACTACATATCGCTGTATCACATCCGGACGCGATTGGGAGTATCCCATAGGGCGGTGCACAATTGGCTGGGGTAGACCATCATTGTAAATAAGAATTTGTTCTTAAGTGACTTGCCTAGTTAAATACATATTAAAAAGCTGGTAGTATTTCAACCACATAAAATAATTATGCATCCAAGCCAAACTGAAATCTTATCAGCAACATGTTGGATTGTTTTCACAGCTTTCTATTTTCCTTACAACTGGTTAAACTAATGTCATTTGTTATTGCATTTTCCCCCCGGTCCCTAAACATCTTTGAGCCGCGAAAGAAGCAGAGAAACCTTTACCGATGTCAACTAGATTGAAGCATTCAATCGATTTATATCGACATTATTCTGGTGAGCAGGGGTTTATTTAGTCTTCTAGGGCAACATGTAATGACAGGAGAAGCCAAATCTATCTAATTATAGACAAGTTGACTAACAAATAGCCTACCAAAATGTCGGAAATTATAAGCAGAAACATATCTAAACCAGGCAAAAAAAATTCTGCACCCCCTGTCAAAAAATCTTTACGCTGTCTTTGACAGTAGCCGTCTGACTGTAGCCGTCTCTGACTGTAGCCGTCTGACTGTAGCCGTCTCTGACTGTAGCCGTCTGACTGTAGCCGTCTCTGACTGTAGCCGTCTGACTGTAGCCGTCTCTGACTGTAGCGGGCCTCAGATGTTCTATATTAGCGGGTTAGGGTCGGGTGCATGCCTCAGATGTTCTATATTAGCGGGTTAGGGTCGGGTGCGTGCCTCAGATGTTCTATATTAGCGGGTTAGGGTCGGGTGCG